>JAASGK010000240.1:0-32392 GCA_023334195.1 Globisporangium emineosum
CTGACGTGGCACGTTCCCGCGCCGACGTCGATGTATCGACCTGTTCCTCGTCTTCCAAGAGCGAGGTGTCGAGCCAGTGCGTCACATCTGAGTGGATGTGGTGGCCAATCTTGTGGATGATGTCGCGTCTTGAATCCGCGTGCGCTTGGCAGGACTCTCGTGTATCCATCGCGATGTTGGCGGTGAGGTCCGCCATCTTGTTGTGCGCTCGGTAGTGGTGCGCCCAGGTTCACGCCAGCCAAGGCGAGCTAGCCTCCCAGACAGGCAAGACGCTCTGCACATAATCACATCTCGGAAAGGCACCCACTGGCGAGATTGGGACTACTGTTGTCACCCACTTCTTCTTGCTCAGTGTGGTCAGGAGTGCCAAAGTCCGTCTCCGTGTCGTCAACTTCGCCTCGGTTGTCGTCTTCAGAGCTCTCTCCTAGGGCCTCTCTGCATTGCCTCGCGTCAGAGTTCGTCCCTCCGCGGCGACGGCTCTCTTCCAAGAAATAGAGTGCGGAAGCTGTGCTTCGAGGTCGATAGGCTGGGAATGGCGGCCCAAGAAGCAAAGGTGCGCGGCCGAAGCACTCCGCCATCATCGGAAAGTTGCAGCAGCATGACTGGAACCAATCCTTCAGGATTGGGAGGTTCTCGTTCAATAGTCGAGCGTGACGCTTCCTGAGAATGACGATGATCTTCGCTTCGAGCCGCGGCCGAAGCCACCTTCTCACTGCGATGTGCTTGAGCGTCGTGGAAACGAAATGGCCCCTGGGGGTTGAGAGGTTTGCTTGAGTCGAGTAGTCTCTGCGGTGAAGCGCATCCAGTCTCTCCGAGGTTCCAGCCGGCGGTGACGCTTTCCCTCGGATCCCAGTTCGGCAATCGGTCTCCAAGAACGCGAGCACGATGCCCTGGACGTGGTTTCTACACACATCAACGAGGATCGTGTCGATGCCCTGGATCGCGGTCGCCTTCCCACAAGCTCTGGCCTCGTCCATCAGTGTCTGCACCGCTTTTCCAATTGCAGCCTCATACAAAGTCACGAAAGAACTCGCTAGGTCGCGTACAATTTGATCCGTTTGTCTCAGAAGCCGCGCATCGTTCAAGATGATGTCATCGACAAAGTCGTGGTACCCACACAAGGACGGACGGCTCAGGTAGTTTCTCGCTAACAGACGGAAACCCTCTTGTCCAAGCTGCAAAAGCTCTTTGTCTGTGGGGAGCAAAGTCGAGTCCCGTGGAGATTCGACGTCGCCTTTGGTCGACGGGACAAGGCCAAACGACTCCAGCTGATGGTTGATTTGAGAATTGGACGCCAGCGCTGTCTGGAGAATACTCATGAAGCCATGCTGGTACAGCGGAGCAACGATCTTCCGAATTCGCCGTTGGTAAACATTCGAGTCGCTCTCCATTCCCTTTGTGAGCTTTGATCTCAGTCGGGGGTCCAGGAACACTCCGTACTGGCTAGTTGACTCCATGGTAGCACCCGTGGCAGGTTCCCGCAAAGCGCTCAGCAGCATCGACTTGAACCACACAAGTGCGTTCATTCGAGAGATCCCCCATGATCGTGGTTCCTGGGCAGCAAACCCATGAATCTCGTCGATTAGCAGCCCCTTTCCCAAGAACGAGTGAATCCGGAGACGCTGGAGCTGGTACTCCAGATCTCGAGCGACTTGGCACTGGCGATGCAACTTCACGTCCTTGAAAAATTGAGCAGGAACCGAATTTCGTACACCCCTGGCTCGTTCGGTGCAGTCAGTAGCATTCGCCCCGGACATGGCTCGCTGTCATCGACTTCGAGGTACACTGTCATCGGGACGAGCTCAAGCTTCGCGCAGTCTCCGGAGCTGTCGACTTTATACCACCCCACGCAGTTTCGAGTCTTTGCGTCCGACAGAATGCTGTACGGAATGCCGTAGATGGTCCACGACAGGTTCACAGTCTCGTTCGCACCAATCGCTAGGGTTTCGCACGCGAGGTGCATGAAAGTGCTGGACGTTCCGATCGAAATCGAATTGGAGTAGAAACGATCGAGGGGCACGTAGTTCTCCGTCGTCGGAGTCGGCCTTGCGTTCGAATTGTCGCCACTCAACCTTGCGACGTTCGTCTCCACATCTACGTGCCGAAGGTAGGAAAACTCGTACTTTCGGATTCCGAGCTTGGACTGATAGATGCCGGCATCGTTTCCATGCACGAAAATTTCGCCACCTGGATTTTTCTCAGCCTCGGTACTGCTGTTTGCTGGTCGGAACTGCACCTGACCGGAGACAATCTACACCGTGTGCGGAGAGAAAGGTAGAAGAGCTCAGTGGCAAGCAACCATCCGGCGGCGCGCATTCGTTGCGAGTACCCCTCACCTTTCGAGCTTTAACTGTCGCTCCTTCGAAGTATGAGGCTTCCGTGCTTGCAGGCCCTCGTGACTGCACAGAATATAAGAACCAGACGTTCCGGTCAGTGTGAATGATTGGTCAGCACACACTCAATATCACCATCGTACACGCCCTCTGTTTTCATATAACTACCACATTGTGAAGTTAGCTCCCCACGACTTCTTCTTCAAGCATGTCACCCATGGTCTTCCTGTATGGTTTCAGTTTGAGCGAATTAAGCATCGCACGGATCATGATATCTGCTCGCCCCAGCAATTCGTCGTGCTCTCCCGCCGCCGCTTCACCCCCATCCACGGACTGGCAAATGAGATTGTCTGCGAGTTCTTTGATATGTCTTTCAGTGATATCGCAAAGCGCTTTGGCCTGACGGACGATCACCTCGCGCTCGAAAGATTCCTCGTTCTGGCGGTCCTGCTTCCATCCAAACGGCTCAACGTCGCTGTGCTTCAGTAGACGATAGCACATACAGTCCTTCATTGTCCGCATGCTGAAATCCCCTGGTTCGCGCGCAGGGAATATACCAATCGTATCGAGCGCGTGGAATCGCTGTTGCGCGTTGATCTTCCAAATCATGGTGAGCTCTCGCTCACCTTCACCGAGGGCGTCACTGGGAACCACATTAGTCATGTCGGGGAGCGCAATCAGCTGAATCAGGAGGGTTTTTCTTGGTTTACCACCTCGCGCCGCTGTTCCTACCGCGGCATCCTCTGCTTTGTCCTCACTAAAGATGGCTCCCAGCGCTTTTCCAGCGAGATCTTCAGCGTCATCGACTAGACCACCTCGCGCGTCTTCAACATCACCGCCACCCGAATCATCTTCCACGCCGCCATGAATCGCGACTGTGGTAAACCCTGGAACTGGTGGCATCACCGACGAGGGCAATCCAGTAACTAAATGCGACACATTCCCAGTGGCTTCAGAGCTTGGTGCTGCATGAGAAAGCGTCGCGCTCGCTGGCGTCTCTATCGGTAGCTGCTGATTCGTCGCTTTGGCTAACAGGTCGTTCGACGAGATCGCATTCGCAGCCAATTCCTTGTAATCGACGTAGAGTTTGAGTAGTTGCTGGTTGGATTCGAGAAGTGGCGAAACTGCAGAGGCGACTAAAGCGATCCCAAACAGAAACACGACTCGGCGGGGTTCATCTTTGTTACTCAAGTACACCAAGAGCAAGGTCGAGACCTCCACGACTGAGCTCCCCCACTTGAGCAGCGTGTTGTAAAAGTGCGTGTTCGAGAGATGGACGACATCCTCGTCTTCACCTGGGAACGTGCGCCATTTCGTAAAGCGCCACACCGGAGCTTGGTGTCGCTCGGACTCGGCGATGTTCGCCTGGATGAATCGCTTGTTCAGGAAGTAGCTGAGTACAGGTCCGCGATTCAGCGCCTCCGCTAGGTACGCCAGCCCCATCGCCTTGGAGATGCACAGCCAGACCAGATCTGTCACCTTCCCGTGCAGCGACATCATCTGGAGTTGCTTGACTTCACCGTCCCGTTCGTGAATGTAGCGATAGTTCGCTCACTCTTGGATGTTGAATTCGGTCCACTGGTGTTCTCTCCAGATCCCAAACGTCATGAGCATGACATTGCCAAATGGCAGCACGATCTTGTCTTTCACGTAATGGAATTTCCACGCAAGGTTAAAGCGAACGCACACGCGATCGCACCACATCCATCTTGAGGACGGCTGGTACAACGCGTTCGTGTATATGTACGACCCGAGACTTCTCCACTCGACCAGCGCCCCCAAGGATCGTCCTACCGTCTGCAGCATCAGGGTTGTGTGGACACTGAGGAACATCCATGGCAGACCCACAACACCGTACTTCTTCACAACCTGACCAAACGCCAGGACAAGGTAGTCAATGTAGTAGGTTTGGAATTTCCCGATTCGTGCGCACCACGCAGGGTATGTGCACTCGACCAGACTTGCATTCCTGTGAACGGCAAACTTGATATCGGCGGGATCACGACTGTGCGCCATATACATCAGCTCTACGTGCTCGCTTATTGATACCTGGCTATAGAGGTTGAGAAGCAGGAGCGGCAGACATACGAAGAGGAATACTACGATCAACACCAGCGCCGCGACTCCGAACACGTAGTTGAGCGTTGTTAGCTCTTCATCATTGCAGCTGCTGTCGGCCGAGGTGTACAAGTTGAACGCGGTGACGCCTTCGTCCGAGTCCAATCGCTTTGGGAACAATTCCCACTGGCCCGAGACAAATCGCGCACGACTTGATCGCCAAACTCAGCACAATCACGAGCACTGCTTCAACTTGTTCCAGGAAACTAAGCGCAGCCTTTCCGAGAGATGTCGTCAAGTTGGTGTGAAACGCCTGGATTTTCGACAACAAATCCTCACGGACGACGACGTACACCCCAAACGTTGCCGCGAGCAGCAGCCCTAGGATCGCATAGAGGTAAAACCCAGATACACACTCGTCCGCGGTGTCCAGAAAGCGCAATTGCGCCATGAGCAGCTCGAGGTATCCATGGAAGAATGCAAAAATGGTACTCAACACCTCTCCGATCGGCCCATAGAAGTCGGAAAGGCTCATCTTAAAATTGTCCAAAATCGCATCGATTCGGGATGTGTCGATGGCATCCAAGTGGACGTAGTCAACCAACACGAAAATGTTGAACGCCAAGTTGACCACATTCAGAAAGTATTTGAGGAGCGACATCAGAGCAGTGGCGACCACTTTGAGAAGAAGAACGCCCTCGTCTGACAGCACAGATTTCACGAAAAGCTGGGACGGCGAACAGGAGGAGAAGCGTGCTGGCTCGATGAAGAACGGTCCAAATCGCCAAAGCTCGCCAGCGCAGCTCGAAACTTCCCCATCACCTTCACCGGCTCGCCGCACATACTTGGCGACATACAAGCCACCGTGACGCAAGTGGCCCCCAGCACAACTTTGCATTCTCCAACGACAACAGGCGCTGAAGTGGCAGCTTTCGCGGGATAGTGCGGTGTCTCTTCCGCTGGGACGACTGGTACAGGGATCTCCAGCCCCACCGCGTTCTTGCGCGTTGAGAGTTTACTGCCAACATACCTGGAAGCCCCCGTTCTCAGTCCTAACTGGGCTTTTCGAGCTCCGATTTCATCCAGCAGCTCGCGAATGATGAACCAAAAGTTCCTCTTCGTAATTGGCGGCGCAGTCTTGTACGCGTCCATGCACTCGTCCCAAATGAGCGATCGACTGCTTGCTTCAAAGTTGCTTGTTTGCTTCGGCTCACCGCTGCACCCAAACAGTGCTCTCACTCTCTGGTGGAGCGCCTCGGAGATACCCCGAAGTGTAAATTCAAATGCAAAGCACCAATGGACTTCCACCAACTCACGCTCAAGATTGCGTCGAGTCACTGCTGATTGTTCCCTTGAAGCTTCCCGAGAATGATCAATCGCAAAAGGTCAGTGACCTGGACAACGTCTGCTGGGAGAAAGACGATTCGACCCTGCTCGGACGGTTTGCCACCCGTAAAGTAGTACGACAGCACCACCTCTTGTTGGCTCGAAAACACGGGTGCAAAGCGCATCCGAGCTCTCTGTAAACCACACGTCCGAGTTGACTGAGATGCAAGTTCCGGAGGATTGAGCGACAGCACTGTCGTCGCGTCTTTCTCAAGCAACCGCTTCTGCTGTTCTGCGAGGTTGTCCAAAATTGCTTTGAGTCGTGAAATCGCCATACTCACAGCGCTGCCGTCATTCTTGTGCGTTGCTTTCTCGTTCGTCGCCTTACTAGATTGGATGTCTTGCCTCGTCGCTTCCATTTCTTGCTCCAGATCGATTCGAGCGAGGTACTCTGGGTCATAGAAGCCCTCTCTGTTTTCTTTCAACACGCCAGGAGCACCGTTGGGGCGATTGTTTTCAGAGAAGACTAGCAGAGACGCGGAGAGAGGCTTCACGTCGATCATCGAGGTCGTTCCGATCGAAGTGTGCACACTGTTAATGGCTGGAAGGACTGCGAGAGACGTCGTCTTGCCGAGAACGGTTCGGTAGTTGGATCCTTTCGCATCTGACTCATTCCGAATCAAATAGACTTTGTAGACGCCCGGAGGCAAACTCAAGGCAATCGAAGATGGAAAAAGCACCTTTCCACTTGTCTTTGAAGCGTCCGTGCAAATGAGTTGCTCTCCAGGAACAGAGGAGTACAGCTTCTTTAGTCGCTCTGGAATCCACCACTCGCAGCGCTCGTCATTTAGCGGGTTCTTGTTCTCACAATCTGTGGTCTTGTTGCTGTAGTTCTCCTTTTTCTCATCTACATTCCAAAAAAGAACGAAGTGCGGCATGCTCAGCTTGAACTGGTCTCCTTTTCGCACCAAGCACAGCCGGTCGCCCATTTGCAGCGCATCCGATTTCCACTGCAATTCCAGATGCGAATGGGACGGATATTTGAGCGCAAGTCCCTCGTCATCATCTCCAGCCATTGCAACTGTGATGCGTGGAAGCAGAGCACTCGGCTCCTCTCGCTGCAAGAAGGCACACTTGTACTTGAACTGGAGGCGGAGAACCCCGACGTCTCTGTGATCCTCGGTTGTGAAACTAGCGACATCGTCCACGGACTCGTTGTCGTCGTGAAGTACATGTACAAGTTCTCCCACATCGAACACTGCCTGTCCGATCAGCTTCACATGCCTCGAATCACGCATCCACTCAGGTTCTCTTGTGCTTGATTTGGTAACTTTGATTCCTGAACCCTGCGCATTTGTCGTAGTTGCCCGCGATTCCGGGGTCTGGTTGCGTGTATTTTTCTCGCACACTTCCGTAAGTGCCAATCGCTCCTTCGCTTTGAGCACGGCACGTGTTTGTCGGTCGCTCTGTGCTTCAAACTCCGGTAGCACTTGGCGCATTTGCCTGAGCTTCGAAAGCATCGCCCAAGCATCGCGATCATCGACAGCATCCGTGCCAGTGGCGGAGAGCGCAGCAACAATGTGGCGAAGGTGCTGTTCCTTCTGCACGACTAAATCCTTCAGAATGGCGTAGGTCTCTTCCGCCTTCCTGTGCGCTTCGAGGGCACCATGCCGTACAGTTCTTCCGGCATCGTTCTATCCCCATCCTCGTCAGACAGCGTGCTGTTGCGGATGTAATGATCGGCTAATTCGGATATACCTGTAACTCGCAAGTGTAGAAGTCCTTTGGATCTGGGGCATCTCGTCGCTGCCAATTCACTCTCAAACACGGAGTCTTCGGTTGCATCGCGCTCCGTGACTGCTTCAAGTTTGCTGAACTCCAGGTTTCGGTCCAAGAGGTTCTGAAAGACTTCGTCGGCACTAACGGTTTTTCCCAACGCTTTTGCCGCGATGGCTTTCACATCAATCTCCCCAGGAGCAACATTCGGCGCTGCCTCGTTGCTAGTAGTCGATTGGTTCTTGACATGCCGTTGAAGGAGTAACTTGAAGGTTTCGATTCGGAAGAAATCGCCGAGAGGATCGCGGGAGCCAAGGAGATTTCTTGAGAGGACTTCGAGGAAGTCCCCGATCGTAAACCCACTTGCCGTCGTGCTAAGTCCCACTCTGTCGCACATTGCCGCCCACAACTCGCGAGTCAGCTTCGGTTTCGTCACTCTTGCAGTAGTGAGAAAGTCGGTGAACTGCTTCTTTCTCATGACGTCCGTGGTACTGAACTCGCGAAACAGTTTCTTTGCAAAATGAATGCTGACCCACAAGCTCAATGCGTTGTCTTCAAACCGAGCTTCCCGATCCCCACGACACACGATCTGGGCAAAGAGGTCGCGGTTCCATCCACATCGATTCTCTTTGACCAGAGCGTCGAGCGTGCGCTTCGTCATCTTTGCCGAAAACCCGCTGATCTTGGCTGCTTTCGTGATTGTCTCTTCTGTGATCACATCGCCTTCACCTTCTTGAAAGATTTGTACGATCTCGGAGAAGAGATACCGGGCTCTCTCCAAACGCACGGAGACTTCCTATGCGCTCTGGCGATTCAGCCCAGGGACCTCGTACCAGCAACAAGCAAATTGGTGGCTGGTTAGTCCAACGAGCGGCTTGGCACCAAGGTTTCGGCACAACAGTCTCCACTCCGACTCCGATAGCGCCATTGCCGTCTCAACGCCACAGACTCGCTCAATGAGCTTCCTCAAATCCGAAAACGACATGTGTTCACCACCGTTTGATGAGAACATTTCAAACACGAGGCTCGAGTACTCCAGCACTTCCCATAGGAGTACCGGGCTCGTCTTGAATCTTTGCAGCGTTTCGTTGATTGTGGACGCGTCAATGCCCTGATCGTGGTCGAATACGAACAAGAACTGTTGTTCGCTTTGCACCAAGCTCAGCCACGCCTCGCCATTAACTGTCCCTCGTTGCACATGAAGCAGCCTTGACAACGCCTTCTGGGACACCTTGTCGTTGCTGGCGTCCTTCATCACTGCCACCACCTTGTCACTCGCCACGACAGCATGCATGATTGCTGCGGACTCTGCATGCGGAGCGCAAATGCGTTTGGTCTTGATGCCGACAGAGAGCACTTTCGCGAACTTCATTCACGTGAAGCACGAGGTGGTGGTCTTTGGGAGATCCAGTTGCTTGCACAGCTCCTCCCACTGCGCTTGCTCGAATACCGTCTCTGCGCAGCACACGCGCTGCAGTTCTTGAAGTTGCGCTGTCCCCATCACTCTCTCAGAGCTCGCACATCCAGGTGTGGTGGCACGTGAATCAACCGCACTCGCCACGCCAAATCGCGCAACTAGACACTGCGCGAAATGAACAGACGCTTCGGCCTTCATCACTTCGCGAACCACACCCTGAATGGTCCGGCTCCCGAAGAACGGAGGCGGTCCGAAGAGAGCCTTGAAGTCGTTCCTGGGTACCCACTGCTCACCCGCTTCAGGAGACCCAAGCTCTTTCAACGCTCTTGCCCACTCTCTCTTGGTCACAGACGGCTTGCCCACGCATTTGCGCAGCTGGTTGAACGCTCCGCGACTGATGTTGCGCTTGTGCTCACTCAGCGTTGTTGGTGAGCAAAACCATTCGAAAAGCCTCTCGAGCGCCACGCGTAAAGACACGCCTTCTTCTTCCTTGTAGCGCGCGCACGTGGTCGTCGCGTTCGACGCATCAAATGGGCGACGCCGCAGCCTCCGTTGCGCCATGTGACGACGCAGCTCTCGACACGTATCCTCATCATCAAAGAGTCGCTCCTGCAGCCCCAGAGACGACTCCACCTCACCAGGGCTCTCTTCCTTCGAGGGCATCCACCGACGGGTGGGTGGGTGGGCGATCACACTGCACGCACAGCACGCCGCAATTGCTCGGGCTGGTCGGGCTCTTTCTTTCGCTCCAAGTCTGCCCCTGTGGTGTCCGCTGCGGCATCAGCGGACATGCGGGCAGACGACGGCTTACTGGACAACTGGAAGAAGCGCCCGACTGGCGACGGCTGAACCAGTCGCCTGTACTTCGCGACAGTCGTCTCTTGCTGCATGGACGACTTGATCAAGGTGCCGCAACTATATGTACAAAGGTGGGTGGGGAAACAACACATTTCGGCATTATGATGCATCTGTGCGTTGAAGTTTCGACTTCTGGCCACTTTACAAAAACCCCATTTTGATGGGACTTCTCTTAAACTCGTCTGTATTAAAACCGATTGCTTGAATAGCGATTTTAATGGGAGCAAGCCCTCTCTCATTTCCCACTTGGTGTGTCTACGCAGTCAAAACACACAACAGCACAAGTGCAACCTCAAGCCACGAGCTCATTTCGAGGAAGAGGAGCGAGAGCGATGGCGACGACCACGAGCGACACCAACGCACTGCGCAACCGCCTCTCGGCCCAAGCGCCAGCAACAACAGCAGGAGCGACGGCGGCGCCTGCGAAGCCCTGGGAACAGCGTCTCGCGTCTCGAACGAGTGAGTAAAAATCATGTAGCTCTCTTTCACGTTACCAAGGGTAAGAACTTACGAAGTATGTGGTGCGTGTGTGCGAAAAATGAACAGGCATTGGCGACACAACTGCCTCTGCTACCAACTTGAGCTCTGCTGCAGCACGAACCTCGACGCAAGTGCCTTTGCCGACGTCGACCACTGAGATTGGAGGAAGCCTGCAGGCGACGAACGGAACCTACTCGACTGCAAACAGCCAAATAAACAATGGCATGATGAACGCGACCGGATCGATGATGAACAGCGGGTACGGTGGCGCAAGCAGCTACAACTCGCCAGGCTACGGCACCATGGGCTCGACGTATGGATCGACTGGATATGGCTCCACAGGGTACGGCGGTTACGGTGGCGGAATGAGTTCGTACGGCGGCATGAGCTCGTATGGCGGCGGTCTCGGCGGTGGATACGGCGGCTACGGTGGCGGCTACGGAAGCACCTACGGCGGAGGCTACGGCGGTGGCTACGGAATGTCGCGCTACGGCGGCGGCATGATGGGTGGCGGAATGGGCGGCATGGGCGGGATGGACCCAAATGGCCAAATGGGCTTCCTCCACACCTTCAGTCAGACGGTTGGATCCCTCGGACAGATCACAGAGGTATGTGCAAGCACGCTGATACTTGTATTATCTCTTCTGGCCACTGATTCGCATATATGTACTTATATTTTTGCGCAGATGCTCGGCATGAATGCGGAAGCGTTGAACTTTTGCGTGGGGAGTTTTGTGAACTTCGTCGAGCGAATTGGCGCAATGTGTGCAGGCATGGCGTCGATGGTCACACCGCGTCCGGACTTTCCGCCAGGACATCCAATGCATGGTACGCTTACATTTGCGCGTAATAAATACCGTACATCGTGTGTTTGAAGTTGCTAATCATCCGATTGTGTCATGGCTTTGGCAGGTCAACCGCCAACAGAGGAGGAGGAGCGATCTCGAAAGCGACGCGTGCGCATCTTCCAGTTCATGTTCAGCATGATCGCGCTGACGTCCATGTACAAGTTTCTCCGTTGGTTAGGCATGTTCAAGAGCAAAGCTCGGAAAGCGCTGGTCGCGCCGCCAACCCCAGCGACGAACCGGAACCTGGAGCGAATTTTCCAGAACACCGCTGGCGGACGAAGCCACGCTCTTCTTCAATAAAGATCGAATGGCATGGATTGAGAGGAGAGCGTCTATGTGAGTGATTATCACGCATGAGTGTAGAGTAAATAGGAGAGAGAGAGTATTGGGGAACCTTGGCAGCAAAAGGATGACGAGCAAGTCATTCAACGAGCGTTTGGGTTCTATTAACTAAGCATCAACAACAAATTCACCAGCTTCATGGATTCCTCCACTAGCCACCGCTGATAGGTGGGATCAGCGCGACCTCGTCTCCGTCGTGCAGTTGCACGTCGTCCGTTGAGTACTCGAGGTTGCGCGCGAGCGTGATGGCGCTGATCGCAGCTTGTGCTGCCGGGTACATCTCGCAGAGCGTCTTGCGCAGGTCGCCGAGCGTGAGCGCTTGTTCTCCGCTGTTGCTGCTGCTTGCGGTGGTGAGCGTGACTTCTTCCTCGCGCTTGCCGATCTCTTCTCGCGCGGACGCGAAGTAGAGCACCTTGACGCGCATGTCGTTGGCTTGCTTGTGCTTCGCGCTCGCTTGTCTTGTGATGATGATGCAAGTGATGTGAATGCAGGGTTGCTCGAGTCGGTCGATGTTGCGCGAAGGTCGCTTGAATAGCAGACACATTCATTCTGCGCTGGAACAGACGGATCTTGAAGCGGTGCATTCCGCATTCCCCAATTTCCCAATTGGCGCGAGCACCAGATAGAGCAACATAGCGACCGCTTGGATGGCGACGACAGCCACAAGCAGCGCCACAAGTGGCAAAAAGCCATGGCGCTTCTACTACGTTATGGTGTTTCCCTACAGCAGCGCTATCCCCAACGAGAAAGTGCGTATTGACTATCGGCAGTCTATTGGAGCTTCACATTCATTGACACCTGGATTGTTCAATTGTAGCTCTTGGCGATGCGCGAGGCGACGGACGCCATGGAGCGGAAAGAAGAGGAGTATCTGCACAAGATTGTGGATCGCTATGCGCCTCCGGAGAAGCCCAAGCCGCCGCCGCCCATCCCAGGGTACGTTCGCGCGCTGCTACAGCAAACCGCGCTGGGCGTGCTGGTGCTCATGGTGGCTGCGCTCATCGCGGTCTACCGCGTGGATCACTCGGATGCAGCAGAGCATATCGATCAGGGACTCGTGTACGCAGCGGTCGGTTACATCTTTGCAGTGTTTTTCGCGAATGCGCTGGGCTGGGTGGCGCTGTCGTGGCACAGTAGACTTGGCGTCTCCTGCTTTGCGTTCCTCGTGGTGGTCCTGTGCGTGCTTTCCGGGTTCGCGATCGACCAGCTCGTGTCGCTACAGTTTACGCAAAAGAGTTTGCAAGACGATCTGGAGAAAAACCAGCGCAAGTTTACTGCGCGCGACGTGGAACAGCTGGTGAACGGTGGTCCAACTCCGTCGCTGCTGCATCGGTTTTCAATTGACGGACCGACGTACTTCCTGCAGTGGCTGCAATCACATTGCTTATTTGCTGCCAACGTGAAACCTGCAACCGGTGGAGGTGATGCAACTGGCGGTGGAAGTGCACATACAGACCAGATGATCGACTCGCCGGAGTTCTACGCGGGCTTCTGGAAACCGCGCGAGCAGGAGTGCGTGGACTCGACTCTAACGACCTTCAGAAGCATCGAGTCTGCTGTTCAGATCGCCTTGACAGCGCTGCTCGTGATCATGGGGGTCCAGTTGGTACTGAGTGGATCGCTATTTCTGCTGGAGGAAGCAGATTCTGCAGATGCCTCAGACGAGACAAAAGCAAAGGGGAAGTGCTCAAAGAAGAATAGGAAGAGCAAACAGGCAAATAAGAACGCAAAGACACGAGCTCTCGCGACTCGAAACCCAGACCAGCCGTTTGCATCAGCGCTGAGGCTGCTGTCATTCGCTATCGCGATCTCGGGGCTGGTCACTTGCGCCATGAGCGCTGATCTCTTCCTGTCGTGCGGCTTCACAATCGCCAAGGCAAAGTACATCCTCATCGGCATCTTTAGCTCCGGGATCGTTTCCATCGTCGCGGGGTTTCTGATGTCGTGCTGTCATCTGGAAAGGACAAGCCTTGTCAAGTGGATGCTCGTGTTGCTCGCTATTGCAAACGTGTACGCAGTTACCAACTGCATGGTGGTCCAAGAGCAGCTTCATAGAGAAAATGGTACAGCTACTGACAGGAAAGCTGTGATTCTACAAAGCGCATACGACATGATGTCTGGCCAAACGTGCGCGATTATCACCGACTGGCGCGCACATACCTGCGAGCACAAGAAAACACACTTTCCTCATGGGAACAACACGAGCGTCGCCATCACCATTGTCGACGAGAAGTTCGACTCAATTTGCCAAGAAGAGCTCACGTCGCTGCTGCTGGCGACACTCAGGACTGGGATCTTATGGCTCAGTGGACTTGTTACTCTCAACTGCTTGCTGCTGCTGATTCTCCTCGCACCAGCATTCCAAAGGTGCACTTCTGCTCTCGCTCGGAGTTTTTGCAACTGTATTTGCTGGAATTCTTCTTCGTCAGCAGTAACAACAGGTGACAACGCGACAACGCGTTTGAAGCACGCTTCGTTGGAGCTCCAGGATGCGCGAGGGCTGTACTTATCGGGGATCCGGATCAAGGACGAGGCTGCTCTGGAAGCTGAGACTGTGACGTTCAACACAGAGTGGGGGCTCATGACCGGACACAATGCGGCGGACATCACGAGCTCGACTGTCGTGTTTCAGAACGAATTTGACGCGATCGTGCGATCGCTGGTCATCCGAAGACTCACCGCTCGCTGCAAAATGGGCATGAGCCTGAGCGTTTCGAAGGACGGCAAGCTGCTCTTTGCAAAACTCTTTGCGTCCGACAACCTGCTCATGACGACGCTTTGCGACATGGAGTACACGCTGGAACTCGCAGACTCGGTGGACCCCGGCCCATCTTTCTGGCAAAGCAAGTGCGAGATCAAGAACGATCTGAAAGTGCTCGACCCGCACACCATCAAGCAGAAGCTCAAGCTGCTCGCTGCAAACAATGTCATATCCAAGAAAGAGGCGGAACGGTTCCCCAATGAATCGCTCTCACGGGTCTCGGCGAGAATCCATGCGCTCACACGCGCTGCACGAGTCGCTAGCGGGTCACTAAAGTGTGGAAACCCGCACCTGCCGTTTGCGCATTACGTGCCGCATACTGAATTCCAGTTTCTCTACAAGAAGCACCCAAACCAACTGGAGCTTCCGGGAAACGTGCGGCGCTCGTCGGTGTTGCGAACAATCGACTGTCTCCGTATCACGCGGCACTTGATTGAGAAAGAGTTCAATGTGAACCAAATGGTGGCAAATGGACTACTCACGTCGTTCCACTGCCTCCACAGCGCCAGCCGATTCGATTTCAACTCGAAAGCAGCACTCGCGTCGTCGTGGATCCTGTTCTGGCGTCCGCAGCAGCTTCCGGGGGAGTTTGATCCCGAGATCCACTGGTTCCTGAACCAACTCGGACGGTTATACCCGTTCCGCCAGCCGCTGCGCAGCGTCCGTGACTACTTTGGCGAGTGCATCGCGTTCTACTTTGCGTGGCTCGCGTTCTACACGCAGCTACTTGTGGCGCCGGCGCTCGTCGTTGTGGTTATGGGGCTATACTGCCAAGACGACCCGGAATTCATGATCCCCTGGTCGTTCTATCGATCTGGAAAAGTGTCAGGGACCAGTTTCTCGATCAGCTCCGTCTCATTCGCGCTGGGGCTTGGCGTAATCCTCTGGGGGATCTTCTTTGCAAAGTTCTGGGAGCGCAAGAGCATCTGGTACCAACTCGAGTGGGGCACGACCAACCTCGACTTGGATGTGCAAGACCGCGCCGGCTTTTGGGGCAAAATGCGCCGCAACCCAATCACAAACGAGATCGAGATGTACTTTAGCGGACGCAACCGCTTGCTACGCCAGTGTGGCTCAGTTTTACTGATAGTGGGCCTCGGGATCGCGAATCTGGTGGTCGTCGTCGCGCTCATTCTCGCGCAAGGGTACCTGTCAAAGTGGGGGCTGAGTCTGCGCCTTGTCGTTCTCGCGAGCAACAGCTGTCAGGCGTTCCTGATCCAGTGGAACGGCGACTTCATCTCGTCGATTGCGCACAGACTGAGTGAATTTGAAAACTACCAGAATGAGGCGGATTTCCAAGTGAGCGTGATCGCCAAAGTGTTTGTGCTGCAGCTTCTGAACACGTACTCGGGTCTGTTCATCCTCGCATTTGCTGATCTCTCGTGGCTCGAGCACGTGGGGGTCTTCAATCACCTCTACCAGGTCTACAAGCAGCAAGTCGCGCCGGAGATGAACGTGCTCGTGCAACTAGAGACGCTGCTGCTGCTGATCTTTCTTGCGCGCATCACGTCGCACTTGCTCAGCATTATACACAACTTTTCACTGGGTCAGCTCGCTTTCGCCAATCAAGCTCATGCGCAAAAGACCAGCGCTAACGGGAAAGCTACAACCAATTCAGCAATACCGGGTAACTCAGACACTGCCACTAGCAGCAGTGTTGAAGACGAGAACGCGCTCGAGCCCTACCGAGGCTCGTACGAAGATTACACGCAGATCGTCGTCCAGTTTGGGCTCGTGGTGATGTTCTCGAGCGTGTTCCCGCTCGCACCGCTGCTGGCGTTCGTCGAGTGCGTGCTCGAGATGCGTTTAGACGCGCTCGACCTCTGTTTATTCTTCCAGCGACCGTCTCCAGACGCAGCGGAGGGCATCGGACCCTGGTCAGCGTGCATCCAGATCCTGCTCAAGCTTTCGCTCGTTACGATCTTCGGGCTGGTCTACTTCACTGCAGACAACCACAGCGACCTGAGTTTTGTGCAGCGCATGAGCTCGTTTTTGGTCTCGACGCTGTGCTGTTGGCTGCTTTCGGAGCTCCTCTGGCTTGTGGTGCCGTCTACGAGTCCACAAGCTCAGGAGGTCCAGGCTCGGAACGACTTCCTGGTCGAGCGCTACTTTGGAGACGACAGACAGTCGTATGGCGATGATGGCGGTGATGACGGCTCTGGTGGAAGTAGTGCTGCTAGTAGCAAGAAACCTGGAGTGCCTGATTTCTCCCTCGACGATGTTCTTGGTAAAAACCAAAGTGAACTCGACGAGGATGACTTACAGCTCGAGTCGTCGCTGGAACACTACAGAGAGCGCATCGAACTACTCCGGAGGCTGAACGTCGCGCTGCGAAAGCACGACAATTTACTACCGACTGAGGAAGTGGCTTCCAATATTCAACCAGGTCCTCCTCAGGTCACTACAAGTTCTCCTGGTGCGACTTTAGCTCCATGTGATGATGAGCAAGAAGTAGAAGAAGAGATGATTGTGGGCTACTTCAAACCAGTGCGAACAACAGGAGCGCCAATGAAAATGAGCAGCGTCGAGCAGCAACAACAGCAATCGGAGCTAGATCAAGCAAGCCTAGATGCACGTGAAACAGCAAGTATTCCAGTTGAGCAAGCAGAAGATGCTGTGATGCTCGGCATCCCAATCGCACAGGAAGTGCGCGAAAGCAGAGCCTCCATCTCAAATACTACTACGGACGTCCCTGAACCCCTTACCAGCAGCGATCGCCGACCGTCCAAGCGCAGGAGTTTCTTTGCGCGGATCGCAAAACGAGATTCCCCACGGGCTTCGTCGAGCGCCAGCAGCAACAGAAATCAACGGAGCTCCAGTGATTCGTCCGAGGGACTGCCTCCGTTCTCGTTTTCGTCCAGAAGAGCGTCCAAGCTCTCCCCGTCTCTGCTCGCAGCTCTTGAACTGGGAGAAGCGATGCCACCACCACCTCCGATTCCTGTATCTGTAGCAGGACCGATAGCAAGTGAAGTCCTTCCAGACCAAGGTGCTGCTACTACCGTAGCACTATCCCCTGCATTAGGACTGAGTATCGACATTGACGTCCCTCGACAGTACACGACGAAGGAGCTCGCTGGTATGGACGCGATCAATGAAGCCACGCAGCGCAGTCGGTTTGACTTTGATGCTGATGAAGGTATGAATCTGTGCTTTGTTGAACCCTGGAGATGCCTCCCATATCAATTGGACTGATTCGAATTTATGACTGTGTTGGCTTTGATGATGCAGAAAACCAGTTTAAGCCACGCGCGCAGCCTCCGGTACCAGCAAAGAAAGCGAAGAAGCCGAGTTTGCTCAGTCGAATGCTATCGCGGCCTTCCTCTTCCCCCTCCTTATCAACAGGTACCCAGCAGCTCACAGCCGCTGAATCAACAGGACTACTACCGGCCATTGTAAGTCACCCGCGACTGGAGCTCTCGGGGCTCGAAGCGGTCCACGAAGCGACGCGAAGGAACGAATTCGACTTTTCGGGTGAAGAAGTGGACGAGATGTGAAGAAAATGGTTGATACAGTCTGAATTTGATTAGTTGGATCACATTGAGTTGCTCTTTGAGCTCCTCGTGTCACCTCGGTGCGTGTGCGCGAGGGACTTGTACGATGCCACGGGCTTGAACTTGGTGTCGAATGGGATCGGAGTCGATGCCTGCACAGACAAGAACAATGTTGAACATGGGTTTGTAAGTATATATTGACATCTGAGAGCATGCCAGCCGCCCATTCCGCCGCTCCTACCTCGTCTCTGTACTTGTGGCTTCGGATCTCCTGGAGCTCGGGCAAGAGCCCTTCCTGGTCGAGGATCTTCTCAAGGCGGAGCTCAATGTTGGAGCTCTTCCGGGCTGTATGTGGCACGCGCGACTTGAACTCCTGCCCATGACAAAATGACAAAATGTATTAGGATGCAGCATAACGACATCAAACCTTCGAGCATATAAACAAACTTAGCCAAGCACGAACCGGTGGCGTTCGCTTGGTCGTTCTGCTCTGTAGCTGCTGGTCGAACGTCTGCTGGAAGCGAATGGACACTGGGAGTAGATCTTCCCCTTGGGCGGGGCCAAAGAAGCCCTCCTGCGCATTTCGAACGCAACACACAAACGCATCAACCAAGAGCTCCTCAATACAAGGCCACCATCGACCAGTATATTTTGATGCTAGTAGCCATTTCTCACCTGGTCGAGAGCTGTGCGCTTGCGCAGATCCTGGTTGCTGGGCACGACGAACTTGACCTGGAAGTCCGTGTCCTCCACGCACCACGAGGACGCGGTCGAGTCGAGACGGAAGCTCTGGGCACCTGGCGCTCGATACGGGACCCGGATCGCGTCGTTCTTGCGCGCCGCCTCGGCCTTCAGCGCCGTATTGCCACCGCCGTCGGAGCGCGGCATCACCCGAAAGTTTGGGTGCTTTTCGCTCTCCTTGGGCGAGCGGAAGGACGTGAACTTGCGCGCGATGCTCTGCGTGCTAGCGCTGGGGGTCGCTGCGGCCTTGAGCTCGTTCTCGAAGGTGGCGAACGCGTCGCATGCGCCAAAGGGCACGCGCGACGTCGTCGCGGCGTGCAGCTGCTCGTCGATCGGTCCTTCGTCTTCACGCCGAGTGCTATGGCTGTGGGCCAACGACGCTTGCTCCATCATCACTGCCTAGCCAGCTGGGCAAAGCTATTAGTGCATTCGCTGCTCAATGGGAGAGTGAAGAGCTTGCTCTTCATGTGATGCCTGTCATCATAGCGAGTGCTCTATATATAGATAGAGAGGCCCAGCGTTGTTGTTGCATGTTTGTATCAGAAGAGAACACGCCACAAAATAATGTACCGAATAAAGCGTGGTGTATTCGACCCACACATCATAGAACTTACTCCACTCTGATTGACAGCAGCCCCATTCAGGAAAACGTCTTCGATGGCGTTGGTGGCTCGCATTGGGGATTCGACTTGACTAATGATGTGCGCTGGATCCCTGGAAGCCACGACGTGAGCTCCCCTACCGCCTGCCCTGGTGGGTTTCACATCCCAACCTGTTGCGCGAGCTTCGCTGTGCCAGAGAGGATACATAGTGGCGGATTTATTTGGATTGAAGGTCTAACTGATTGACTGGACCATGACTAATTCCGTTTGGGCTGCGCTTTTTTCCTGAATCTACTTCCAATCTCTACACGTCGCAGGTGGTGTTCCAGCGCCACTCGTAGTGCTGCAGCGCGTTGACAAAGTGCACGAGCGCCGCGGCGACCACGCAAATGTGCCAGAGCTGGTGGCTCGAGAACCAGACGTCGAAGCGGCCCGGGTAGAAGCGCTCAGGGAACTTGGTCGCGTAGATGATCGCGCCGAGCGTGTAGAGCAGCCCCATGAGCAGCAGCGGACCGATCATCACGGTCACGTGCGGGTCGAAGAGCCCAAACTGCCACACCAGGTGGCTCACCGGCACGAGTCCAAAGAAGCCGAGCGACAAGAAGATGCCCGTGCGGAACACCAGGTACTTGGGTGTCCCAAACGCCGGCACGAGCGTCACCGCGAACGTGAACGCCGCCATCACTGTGATCGCCGTCAGGTACAGCCGCTGGGCCCATGGGTTGCAGTAGAACGCGTAGTAGATTAACGGGTAGAACGAGCCGGCGATCAGGATCGTGATGCCCGCGTAGTCAAGGCGCGACAGGATGAAGTACGCTGGCCGGCTGTGCACGAAGAGCAGGTGGAACGTCGCGCTGCACGTGAGGCAGATCACAGCGCTCACCATGAACACGAAGATTGGCCAGTGTGGCACGTGGTGCGTGTCCACGGTCGTCATGATGTGGATGCCGTTTTTCACGCTGTCCGCGAGACTGTGCAGCTCGTCCACCGCGTACTTGAGCGTCAGATCCGCGCCGACGTGGCTCGCCAGCGTATGCAGGAATGTCGAGAAGCCCTCCACGCGCTCATTCAGGTTCTCCTTCACCATGCGCACCTGCTCGTAGTCCGTCACGTGGCCCAATCGGTCCTTCAGCGTCACGAGCTCCGCCTTCAGCAGCTCCGTCTGCAACGCCACGCTGTCTGCGATGCCGCCCATGTTCGCCTCCAGGATGTCGTGGAAGCGCTCGAGGCTCGGGATCTGGTGGAGACTGTGCTCAAAGATGACGCTCGCCACCTCGTAGTACTTTTTCTGCTGCTCCGGGAGCACGAGCATCGAGCGCGTGCGCGGGCAGTACTCGGGAAGCGCGGTCGCGAAGAAGAGGCGCGCCGTGTGGTGGCCGTTCTCCAAGTACGCGCTCTGCTGCACATTGCACCAGGACGGCGCCGTGGCGAGCGAGTCGTCATTACCACCAGCCCCGCCGCGTCCAAGTGCGCTGCTCGAGAGCGTGAGGTACACCATGAGCGACACAAAGATGATCGAGCCGATGATGTGCGTCCACACGTTGAGCGTCTCGTTGTGCAGCTGAAACAGACTCAAGAAGCAGTCGCGCACCGAGTAGTTGAGGCGGTAGCCCGAGCGGATGTACGAGTTGTCCGCCAGGTACGCGAACCCCTCCTGGTGCAGCCGCTCGAACGTATGCAGCTCGGCCTTCTGGCGCTTGCTCATGATCGTCGTCTTGGTCGAGGTCGTCGTTGTTGTCGACGTCACCAGGCCCACAGCGGCTTTGCCAGTGGCGCTGCCAGTGGCGCTGCTGATCGTGGAGCGCGTCTTGCTGCGCGTGCGCATGGCCACAGTGGCTGAGCCGCTGGTGGTGCTGCCCAAGGAGCTTGAGCTACTGGCGGCAGAGGCGGCACTGCGCAGCACCAGGTGCTCCGTTTCCATTCCGTTCGTTGCCTTGTGTACGAGGAGCTATTTCCGACACTGTATGGGAGATTCAATAGAGAAGGAAACCAAAGCGAAAGGAAAGGAAGGGCGGGGCCAGTCTTGACGCGCGTGCGTCAGAGAAAGGGCTGGCCAATCAGATGGCGTCACCCAATTTTGGCGGTGACATCAGTAGGTGCCAAATGACTTGGATACAGTATGAGGAGTTAAAATAGTAGTGGATGAGTCAAGAGTGCGAATTACCTGGCGGGAGTGTGACCAAAACGCGAAAGGTCGTGAATGTGTGCCGTTGATGACATGCGAAAGACAAGCTTTTTAAGCTTTTGTCTTTCCAAATGAGCCAGCGACACGACCACCAAATGTCTTTGTTTCAGCACTCGCGAGTGTGATGACCTCGAGTCCGACCTCTCCGCGAGCGTGATGAACGCCCGCGTGACTGGCTGCACACCATCGCCAAGCAGCGCAGAACCAGGACTCATTTTGTAGGGGGCTAGGATGGGGAATGGGCACCTGGAGTATAGTTGCCTAAAGATGCCCTTAAAACGTAATTTTTGGGAGGAATTTTACGAAAAACGAAAAAAACTGAAAATCTACCTTAAATCCGTCAAACTTTGGGAATTATACTCCAAATATGGTGAAAATAGGTGAACATTTTGCATTAGTGGGGAGGGGGCTTACTCCCTTGGTTCCGCCACTGCCGCCAAGCTCTCGAACGTTGCAAGAAACGACGTGTTTGCAGATGAGTTGCTCAGGTCTTCGGGTGGCAGACGGAGTGCTGTCCAACAGTGGCTCGCAGTACGGTTGCTTTAGCGGGCGCAATGCATTTCTTCATGAATCGTGAGCTCAGGTGCCACAAGTCTCTCGCGAGGACCTGCTCATTATCACCAGGTTTACTACAACAGCGCCTCAGGATTAAGCAACCATTCCAAGCAAGCACGCGAAGGCGCGTCTCTTGGCAGCGAAGCTTACTTTGGATAGCCAAGGCAAAGCACTCTTGTACTCACATATCCAGGCATATTGTTCGCTCCTCGTTCAGTTTGATGCTGACTATTGGTGAGCTCTCGGTCATCCGAATGCTGACTTCGTTCTGCTTCATTGCTGTGCGACAAAAAAACAAATCAGGCCGACGGGTTGCGATCGCTCACATTTGTCGTGGCTTCCGGGGACTTCCCAGTCTCTCGAAGGCCGTGTCACAGGTTTAGGTTCACTCTGATAATTGGCGAGTTTTCTGTCATGCGAATGCTGTCATCGGTGTGTTTAACGATGCAAAAACCTCAGGCCAAACTGGTAGGAAAGCTCACGTCGTGGCGACCGGGGGCTTCCAGCACTTCGGTGGCCGATTCCTGAAGAAAAAGACTTCCCCTGAGGGACAATCGTCGAGTTGAGTTTTGGTTGCGTTTGCTTTCTCCTGGGCCTCGTGTCGCGCCTTCTCCTCCTTCAGCTTCAGTCGGCGCTCTTCCAGCTCCAGCGTCTTCAGCTTGGCTTTGCGCTCGCTGGTTTCACGGGCGAGCAGACACGAGAGTAAATCGACAGGAGGATCTTCGCGCGGGCGCTTGCGCTCCATATTGGACCTTGTGTCTTCTACGAGAGGGATCCCGCGTGCTGGTACTTCTTGTGACTGTCGCTGATCACAGGGGCCACCGCATTCTCCTACTTCTTGCCCGATGACAGAGCGACCTCCCGCAGCATGGGGTCGGACTCAGCGGTGCTGTGAGTAAATTTGAAGGTGCCGCCGCCACTGAGCTGCTCGTGCATCTTGTGCTTCTTGAGCAGAACGGCGACTCGCTCACGACTCGTTTCCACGTGGCCCCAACGGCGCCAAAGTCCGCGAACGAACGGATTGTGCGCGAGCGTCTCCTTGAGCAGCAGCTCGTCCATCGTCGGCGAGAAGCGGTCCTGGTGCTTGCGGTTCTTTAGATGGAGCACTGGTGGTGCGACGGGCCAGAGGCGGCGGCGTCCGTGTCCGAGGAGGTGACTGCTACTAACATCGTCTTCTTCCTCGCGAAGGCTCGTTCAAATTGAACTGATGTGAGCGTGTGCAGGCGGCGACCACGATGAAAAGCCCGGTCGTAGCTCGAATTACGCCGTCAAGGTGGCGATATTTCATCACGCAGCAACGCATAGAGCACGCGCTCATAGAATAGAGCAGCAATTACGAGGAGGTCTGCCTCTTGAAAAATCTGGATATCTTGCTTTTAGACTTTTGTCTTTTCCTCCCGCAAAAAATAACATTTCGGAAATGTTTACAAATTGGTAAATGGCATCATTAACTAATTATAAGCCAATGAATTGCAACTTTACCCACTTCTCTGCCCTCTCATTGGCTCAAACTTGCATTTCTGCTTGAACTCCCAAAAACCCATTTTCCCAATTTCTCGAAGATCGATCAGGTCTTCCTTCCCCTTGTTGTGAGCATTTCTCGGGCGCATAAATCAGTTTTCTCCCATAGAAACACCGCATCAAGCCGCCACCTTCAGTATCAACCATGGCCGACTCCGTCAAGCCCCTGCAAGCGCTGCTGGACAAGCTCACCGCCCGCCTCGCGCGCGTGGAGGCCACCGTGGGCATCGCCGGCTCCCCGCTCTCGAGCCCTCGCGCGTCCTCTTCCTCCCCTGCTCCTGCCACCGCCGCCGTCGTCATCGTCGTCGAGGACGCGCAGCAGATCGTCACGTACGACGAGTACGTGGCGCAGCACCTGCCCAAGTTCGTCGCGGTCGCTGCGAAGCTCGGTGATGACCCGAAGAAGCTCGCGGCCATCACGGAGAAGGCATTCGCGGCGCAGCGCGCGTACCTGGTGATGGCGAGCCAGTGCAAGAAGCCGGCGTCGCCCAACCCGGAGCACCTGAAAGACCTGCAGGCGTGCCTGAAGGAGATCAACGCGCTGCGCGACAACCGCAGCGAGTTTTCGAACCACCAGAACATGGTAAACGAGGGTATCCAGGCGCTCGGCTGGCTCTGCGTCGAGCCGGCACCAAAGCCGTTCATCGAGTCGTACATCGGCGGCTCGGACTTCTGGGGCAACAAGATTCGCGTGCAGTTCAAGACGACCAACGCGGACCAGATCGAGTTCGTGACGACGTTCAAGGCGCTCCTGACCGGGCTCATGGCGTATGTGAAGGCCGAGCACACCACGGGTGTGACGTGGAACCCGAAGGGCAGCGACTCGGCGGCGTACACGCCAGCGGCTGCCGCTGCTGCTGCTCCAAAGACCGCGGGCGCTGCTGGTCTCAACAACATCTTCGCGGGTATCCGCTCGATTGATCAGAGCGAGGGCAAGACCGCGGGTCTGCGCAAGGTCACGAAGGAGCAGCAGACGTGGCGCAAAGAGTTCCAGGGCGACGCTGCGGCTGCGCCAGCGCCAGTTGCCGCCGCCCCAAAGCCTGTGGTCGCGAAGGCTGTGGCGCCCAAGGTCGTGAAGGCGCCAGTGTGTGAGGTGCGCAACGGCAACTGGCAGATCGAGTACCAGACCGGCGCGGCGCCGCTGACGGTCAAGGACATCAACATGAAGCAGCAGGTGTACATCTTCGGCTGCGATAACGCGACGATCATCCTCGAGGGCAAGGCGAAGAACATCATCTTCGACTCGTGCAAGAAGACCAAGCTGATCTTCGACGACGCCGTGTCGAGCATCGAGATCGTCAACTCGAAGAACGTGCAGGTGCAGAGCAAGGGCCGCGTGCCGTCGGTCGCGATCGACAAGACGGATGGCTGCCTCGTGTACATCTCGTGGGAGGGCCGCGACGTGCAGTTTGTTACGTCCAAGAGCTCGGAGATGAACGTGGCGTTCCCGTCGGGCCCCGGCAGCGACGAGTATGTCGAGAAGCCGATCCCGGAGCAGTTCGTGCACCGCATCACGGCCGACCTCACGATCTCGTCGGACGTCTCGGACCTCTACACGCACTAACTGTAGGCGTGACCATCGCTATTTTGACTTGTTCATGCATTCCTTCTCTCGTTGTGAGGTCTGGTATGTGCTGATTTCGAATAGGCGTCGTGCACTATGCGCACGGATGCACTCGCTTAACGAATGAATCAATCGACCATACGTCCCCGTCCAAATGCGTGCGTTGGTTGTATGAGTGTAGCTGTTCATGCTGATGGTACAGAGCGCACCGCATTGTTCTGAAGCAACTCGGCTGGCTTTCCATGCCTTCTCAATGCGACGGTGAACAGTCGCATGGACGACGGGTCATTCAGACTTGCACCCATTTACAATAGAAATCAACTGTGGTGAATGAAGCATGGCGAAGGCTCGTCCAAAGACGCCTGCCACCACATCCGCTGCTGAGAAGGACGAGAAGGCTGGAGAGCAAGCGTCAGCAGCGTCAGCAGCAGCAGCAGCAGCGGCGGCGGCAGCAGAGGCGGAGGCTGCGGCGGCGGGTCCATATCTGCTCTCTTTTGACGCACTCAACCGCATCTTTGGCAGCTTGACGACCACAACAGAAGCAGGAGCAGAGGCGAAAGCACCAGCAGCGCAATGGAAGACGACCGCGCAAAAGTTCCTCTTGCTGCAGCAGGTGCTCGGCGTGCAGCACTTTGACGCGAACCCGCGCACCACAGCCTGGGTCGACTTTTGCTTTGGAGTGCTCTGCTTTGCGCGCAATGAAAACTCAGACAGTAACAGTGACAATGGCGACAGTCACAGTGTCATCGAGCATGACGACGACGAGAAGGCGCTACTGCTGCTCACGATCGCGAACGACATCTTCCAGTTCGCCACTGCACCCGCCACGCCGACCAGCGACAACAATGCCAGCAACAAAAGCGCAGAGGAGCGTGGAGAGGGTCTGCCATCTGTCGAGCTCTGCTACGACAGGTTCCGCGAGCGAGTGCGCGAGGTCAGCACCATGGTCAGCAGCCCCACGGACAACGACAATGGTGACGAGCCGCTACAGAACCAGAACCAGCAGCATGATGATGTGGTGAGCCCGAATACTCCGCCACTACCACCACCACACCCACTCCGGAAGCCGACGCTGTCCACTGCGGAGGTCGTGCGCTTCGTGGCGTTCATGTCGGCGACGTTCTTCCGCCACTTACCCGCGTACCAGTTCGTGTTTCGCCACGCGCGGCCGAGCGTCACGCGCGAACTGGAGCTGGTCGTCGAGATGCCGTTCCCTCCGCCGCCCCTGGCGCACGCGGCGCGACTGCTGCTGGACGAGTAACAGGACGGAGCGGACAACTGCCGCATTGCATGCGCATACACCGTAGGCAGACACGTAGACAGACTCACAAAGACAGTCCCTTGGTCGTGGGTGGGCATCATCATTCGCTCGTGTTTTGGTGGTGTGTTACTATCATAATCGGTCAGAAAGAGAGATCTTCTTGGGGTTGGGTGGCTTCTTTCTGTCTTCTAAAAACGGTCACTTGTGGTCTGTGTCTATTGCTTGAGGAAGCGCCGTACGCTGTCGATGTCGATGTCCTTGAGCGAGTTGATCGTGCCGTTCAAGATGATGAACGAGCCGACGATCTGCGTCGTGCGGATCGTGAGTCCGCGCGGGAAGAGGATCGCGAGTGCGGTGGCGGCGGCAAAGCGCGCGCGCGGTGGGATCGTGTTCGGTACTCGCGACTCCGAGTGGTGCACAAAGTCCGCCATGTGCGCGCTGTACGGCTTCTGCGGGTTCATGAGCTTCAACGTCGACAGGTTGTGCGGCACGTGCGACAGATAGCCAGACACGACGCCGGCCATGAGACTCGCGAGCGCGTTGTTGATCGCCGGGCTCGCCGAGAGCGGGATGCGCTCTTCAAAGTAGTCCGAGAGCTGGTTGAGACCGATGCCGAAGATCACTTCGCGGAAGCAGCGAGGCACGAAACCGCGCATCCATCGCGTCGCGAGCGGCTCCGGGTTCATGTGGCCGGCGTTGAACGCTTCGAGCATGCCACTCACGGGCGTCATGATGATACCGGGGGTAATGGCTTCACCGAGACGCACCAACTGCGGGTTGTCGTACGAGTCCGGGTCGATGTGCTTCTCCGTCAGGTGACGGATGCCCTTGAAGCCGTTGATGTACACCACACGCGTCGGGATCTGCATGCCCATATTCGGGAATAGTGACGCCACGGGCTGACCGGTCAAGCGCGCGTTGAGCAGCGAGTTCATGGCGCTTCGGTAGAAACTCTCGAGTGTCGCGGCGGCGGAAATCGCAAAGTACGGCGTCGGCTTGGCGTGCTGCTCGAAAAGCGGCGTCTGCAGCAGCGCCGCCTGGCGACGGATCTCCTTACTCAAACTGATGATGACTTCGCGGGATGCGGTGCGGTCGTCGAGCACCTCCGAGAGCGCGTCCGACTGCAGTGTGTAGCCCTTCACCGGCGTGACACATCGGCATGTGACAGCGGCCGGGTCCTTCGCAAGCGCGTGGTTCGCGCCGACTGACATGCCCTCATGCGCCGTGCCCAACGCGTGCACCTGTCCGTCGATGACCTTGCTGCTCTCGACGCGACCGTCGGTGATCACGAGCAGCTCTGTCTGCGGCTCGCCCTGGTGGTACACGATCGTGCCCTTTGGGTACGTCACGGCGCTCGCCTTGGCGCAGATCTTGCGCAGCGTCGGCTCCGTGCACTGCGCGAAGATGCCGCAGGAGCCCGCGAACTTGACGCACTCGTCGCTCATGCTGTCCGAAGGAATGGGATGTGGAAGGAACGGGCGTTAACGAAGGGAAAGGCTCTGGGCGCGCGGCGTCTTGTTTGTCGCGCGGGCAGGCTGAAGTGGCAATGACTGAAGAGCACCAAATATGAAGTTTGCGCGTATTGGGTTTAGCGACAGCGGGTCTGCTTGGTGGTAAACAGACCCATGGGTTGGAAGGTCTGATTTTTTGCTATTATTTACCCGTCATCTCGAAATGGTATCAGACATTTTCATATTAAAACTAAGATAAAAGTCTAAAACGGGTTTCTTCTTGGAGCGGGTGGATCAGATGGGTATGGGTTTTGCAAGCTGACGGGCTATATCTATCACCGGTCCGAGCTCGACCCGTGTGCCTGGAAAATTTGTCTGGCTCACGTGAATGCTCAAACCGAAATGGTGATGAGCTCACAATGTGCATGTGGAAGTTGGAGCGATGGATGGCGGTCACCCGCCCGCTTCTGACCTCATGAGCTGACTGACTGCGCGCGTGCGTGGCGCTTTGCCCGACGTGAAACGTGAAGCAAAGCGCCTCGCACATCACATGGGTCAGTGTGGCCACATAGTGAATACAGTGGGCTTGTAAAGCAGCGCAGTCCGCCCATCCCATCCCCCCTCCTCCAAGCAGAATGTTTGGAGGAAGGACTGCTCTGCACGGTACGAACATGCGACGGAGAGCCCGTCCAACACGGCGGAATCAAGAGACGAGAGGTGCGGCACCGAATGGACATCCGCATGCGGCGCTTGAGGGGTGAGATCTCTATAGAGTTACAGTACGCTACGACAACAGAGCAGAGCAACTTGGCTGCTATCGCGGAGACGACATGCCTGCGCGGTTGATCACGCGCAGCTGGCGCGGGCTCACGAACTGCGACTTGCCGGCGCTCGCGGCGGTCACCGGCTTGCGGCGAGGCGTCTTGCGGAGCGGCCCCAGTCCCGGCCCACTAGTGCTGCTGTGAACGCCGCCGATCGCTGGCAGGATCGGAGGCAGCGTGAACCCGTGCGTGATCTCCTCCAGCACGTTCACGTCCGCTTCTGCCTCCTGATTCCCTGACAGAGAAGCTGCAGATGACGATGAAGAAGCAGCAGCGACAGCGGCAGCGCGCTCAGCCCGCCGTCGTGCGCTGTTGCGGCTGGCGCTGCTTTCGTCCTCGTCGATGAGCTTGTGCACGTCCTCGATGACCTGCGACGACGTGTTCTCCTTCTTGCGCTCGCGCGCATCGTAGTCGACGGTGAACCTCCAGGGCCGCTTGTGCGCGCTCAGCTCCAACTCACCCTGCATCAGGATGCCCAGACACTCGCCGCTGAGGTTCCAGATCTTGACGCGTCGGTCGAACGAAGATGTGATCACGCTCTGCGGCTCGGCGATCATCTGGATGCTGTACACGACGTCGCCGTGCGCCTTCCACTGGTGCACACAGGGCACGAGCGGCTCGGCGAACAGCGGCGTCCCGTTGAGGAAGAAGAACGACGTGAGCGGGTCGCGTTGCGAGAACGCCGCCCACTCGGGACCATTGCGGAACTTGCGCACCATGCCGGACGCGTTCACGCGCAGGTTACGCTGCGGATTGGCGCATTCGACCGGTTTCTTCAGTTTGCGGATCCGGAACTCGTCCTCGAGCCTTTGCAGCAGCGGCAGCACGTTCCAGACACTGATGACGCCCTTGTCGTCGCCGGCGATCACCAGATACGAGCCAAAGCTCGAAGGATCGTACGGACTCGGCGTTGTGTGGGTTGTCAGACAGGTCACCGAGGCGATGCCGCCACCGCCGCTACCAGCAGCTCCAGATGAAGCTGCAGCCGCCACGGACGCGCTGCGCTGGTTGCGGAAGCGATAGATGCACTTCCACTTGAACTGCTGGCAGGGTCGCATGCCCCAGAAGCAGATGTTGCCCATGCCGTCGCTCGACATGAGGATCGGGAACGGGTCCAGGAACTGGAGCGCGAGGATGCCGCTCACGTGGCCAATGCACGTGCCTTCGAGCCGTCCGAACTCGTAATCCCAGATCTGCAGCGAGTTGTCGGACGACGCCGACGCGATCAGCGACAACGGGAACGAGAAGCAGAGCGCCGTGATGTCCGCTGCGTGGCCGCCGCTCATCCGTCGCAGCAGCACGCCGCGCTCCGAGTCGCTCTCGTCGTGGATGTCGATGCAGCAGTCCCAGGACGCGCTGATCACAGACATGTGCTCGTCGCAGTAGCAGACGCGCGACACTTCGGAGAAATGCGCGCGGTTCTCGATCTCCGGGTACGCGAACGACTTCATGTGCGAGCCGTTCAGATAGTCAAAGACATGGATGTTCCCAGCTACGAAGCAACAAGACGAAATACATCAGACCGCTTTGCATCTGCAAAAGCTAATTCTGCATGATTGGCTGGTCCATTGTCTGCTTTGCGAGTACGTACCGTGGTCGCCTACGATGAACTTGCGTTCTCGAAAGTCGAGACAGAGCGACGTGAGGTCAGTCGCGCTGAGCTCGCGGTAGACACGGATGAGCTTTCCCAGCCGCGCGTCCCAGATCTTGACGTCTTTGCCCGCCGCCGTGATGAACGAGAGAGACGTCGGGTTGTAGAGCGCGGCGAAGACCGGGTGGTCGTCCGTTAGCTCCGGGTTCTCGAGCTTCTCGTAGTCAAACTTGGTGAGCTATTTGGATCAAAGCATAAATGTTGTCAATGAGCCAATCGACCATTTCCCTGGAGCTCTTCCGAGCCATTCATTATGGACGATGAATGGATGGCTCACAACGCACCTTCTTTCCGGCTGCGACGATCCGCTTCTGCGAGTTGAGGGATACGATTTTCTTGACGTCGCCGACGTTCTCGGCAGAAAAAGTCTGCATGCACGCAAAGTTACGGATGTCCCAGACTTTGAAGACGCCGTCGACGTCCGCGGTGACGATCTGCGGCGTGTTGGGGATGATCTCGACGCCGCAGAGGCTGTTGTTGTGGCCGTGCAGTCTCAGGATCAGCTGGTCGACGTACGGGTTCCAGACGAGCGCGTCAAAGTCGAATCCCGCGGACACGAGGAAACGATACTCGGGTGAATACGCGAGAGCGCGCACGCCCTTGGTGTGCCCGTCCAGCTGCTGCTTGTGCTTGCCCGTGTGGACATCCCAGAGGCGGATCGTGCGGTCCATGCTCGCCGAGGCAAGCGATTCGAGCGTCGGGAGCTACAGAGAATATTCACACACAAGCAACGTGAGGAGGAGGTCAATTGAGCTTCTGGGAACACACAAGCCACGGCAAAGCAAGAAGCATGAGCTCACACTGAGCAAGTCGAGCACGATGTCGTCGTGCGAGCGCGTGAGCACTTTGCCGCGCGCTTCGCCGCCCATGTGGTGCTTCTCCTCCATGCGCTCGGCGTCCCAGGCGTAGACGATGCCGCTCACGCCCGCGGAGAAGAGCGTCGTGGTCTCCGGGTACCACTTGAGGCAGTTCTGCGACGTGGGCGTGTGGCAGCTTTTCATGAGGCGCAGCGTCGTGTCGTCATAGAAGCGGAACTGCAAGTCGGACGACGCGAGCACGAACTGGTCAAACTGTACATGAAGAGAGGTGCAAAATGCAGTTAGCTTGAGTTAGAGATTATTGGAGTCGTTCGAAATAGCGTCCTTTCACCTTTGGGATGTGCTCGGCGCACTGCACAAAGCCCTCGGGGGACTTGATCGAGCGGATGAGCTCGCAGTTGACGTTGTAGATCTTGAGCAGCGGACTGCAGTTCTCGATGACCGCGAGCAGGTCGTTCCCTGGGAAGTAGTAAATCTAGTTATTACATAGAGAGGTGCCAGGTTAGCCAGCTTTCTCAGGTTACCTCATGGGATCACTAAGACACACAAACGGCGCTTTCGCTTACGTGGTCGATGAACGTGCTGTGCTTGGATGCGTCCTCCCACTGTGCGTGGTGGTAGTGCTGGATCGAGTTGGGCTGGTGGCTCTTGACGGTCAGCCCCGTGTCGACGATGAAGCTCGTGAACTCCTCCCACTCCATGGAGCCGTCGCCGTTGATGTCGATCTGCGCGAAGAGCTCGCAGAGGTTCGCGACCAGCTGCTGCTCCGAGAGGTTGCGCAGCCGCGCGTTCTCCTCGTTCAGCGGGCTGCTCTGCACGAACTTCATCATCACGAACACGAATTCGGAGATCGACAGCCCCTTCTCCTTCACCTGGAACTCCTTGCGCAGCGCGCTCACCTGCGTCAAAGAGAGAGAGAGAGAGTGGCGTGAGTGGTGTACGTAGATATATAGATAGAGCAGGTGTGTATGCATGCATACGGGACGGTACCTTTTCCATGTCCATCATCATCATGATGTCCATGGTGAAGCCCTTCTCGGGGTCGTGCTCGTACGGTCGCGCATTCGTATGGGAAACAACAGACGACGCGAACCTGATGATGGAGAGAGTAGAGAGATTGCGTGCGTGTTAGTGGGAGCGTGAACGCGTGAGCAGCAGGTAGATGTTGGTGGAAGAGCTTCGTACGGGGCGACTTCGGTCAGGAACGCAGATGAGCGCGCGCCGCCGCCGCCATGCGCCACCTGGTCGTCTGCTTTGTCCATTGCTCAAAAGTGCAGATCTTGAAAAGTCACAGTCAGCTGGAGGACACATATATGCATGTAAAAAAATATGCAAAAGCGAAGCCCTATTTCCTACATTTTGAGGTTAAAATTTAGGGGTAATAAACAAACTAACGTAAACTTTCAGTTTAATGCACACGACCAGTTTAGTGCACTCAGATGTTTTTATCCAATAAGATAGGCAAGAACAAAAGAAAGCGTTTTGATTGGACAAAATAAAAGCTGGTCTATGACAACGCTCTTCCTCCAATA
>JAASGK010000241.1:0-32332 GCA_023334195.1 Globisporangium emineosum
AATTTCTCTCGCAAAGACGCTGAAAGGGACGTGACATGATGTGACATCGTGATGGGACATCCACACATCATGTCGATGAGTTCTCTTGACTATACCCCAGGCCACTGAATTAATCTGACCTGGGTCATGTCCTGTTTCAAAAACTAAAAAATAGTGTTTTAGTTCAACTTTAGTTCGAACAGAGGACGATTATCAAATTATAAAGAGGATTAGGCAGTTTCTTAATCAAATCAAATCAAGTGACCAGTTACGCCCAAAATAAGGGTTTTGTTTTGGACTTTTTTGTGGAGTGCCCAAAAATTTTAGACCCAAGCGAGGATGTACCGTAATGAAGTCAGTAGTACCTCTCTCTCCTTTTCTTTTAATTCGAGCAGAGGATGTTTGCGAATAGCGAATCACAATTCTTGTTCTTGACATTTTGGACATTTGGACATATGACAGGGAAGTGATCGCTGCGCAAACCGGTTAACATAAGTTTAACAAGCATGGCGGATACACGAGCAGTTCCAGAGCTCAATAGCAGCTGCAACCGCATCAACACCAACTACAACACCAGCAGACCCTGCTCTGTGTGAGAAGCGCTCCACTCTATCGCGATGGCTGGGAGCTCAACACCCGCCAAGACCATGTGTTGGCGGTCCTCGAACGACTCAACCAGCGAGTCGTCGAGCGCCAGAAGAGCTGAACCAGTTCTCCAGCATGCCACACCGCGATGACGACGACTATGACGCCGACTCGCCCAGATACGGCCAAGAGGCGCGTCAAACTTTACGCGTACTTTGAATGCGTTGAGATGTCTGTTGATGGGAATGCTAATTCGTCCGCTGACCTTATATTTGTCCCTCCATTCAGTGCTGCCCGTGCCGGCGCCACTCAACAAGAGCGTGCCGGACGACTCGGATGACTCGGAGGACGAAGACGCCAAAAAGCAGAAGCAGAAGCGCAAGGTGGCCAGCTCGCCCAAGAAGAAGGACGACAAGAAGGGCAACATTGTCAAGGTCGGGCCGCGCAAGAGAAGGCTGCGGGACATGCAGGACCGGCCGACGCGGAAAGATTGAGGCGTTTGTATGAAAGCTCCCAATAGGGAGAGATTGTTCTCGAATACTGTATGTCATGCCATGTTGTTGCGCAAAATGATCAGATGGGTTCACGTTGAAGTGTGAGTGCAACAAAATTGTCGATTTTTTTACTACAGAATTTCACTTGATCTCACTATGGAGCTTGGATAATTCTGCCGGTTTTAGGTTTCACTTGGTTTTCCTATGCCCTACAAACCTGTCAAACCTGATATTTCAACTTGACGATCACGTGTTGCAGTCGACGCGTGATGAGCGGGAAAGAATGGAGATGGAGCGCAAACGCCATCTCAACATTTCCTTCGACAAATATTTTTCAACAGATGTTACAGGAATATATGTTATCACGATCATTTTACTCTCCAATGAAGGCTTCATCATTGAACATATTTATTTATTTATGAAGGATAAAAATTTACAAAGGTCGCGAGGTCATTGTGCTCAAAGCATGTAGCATCGCTTTTCACGAGGGACTAATCACCAGTGTCCTATCCTTTCGCCATGAGTCCATTACGGAAAACGCTCGAGAACCATCAACAGCTCCAAGAGCTCCATTGCGTTATAGCTTCCTGCGAAGAGTCACGATGAGCGATCCGGAGGTGGAGACTGCGAATGGGAGCGTGACGGACCTACTGGCGCGCCTGCAGCTGCGCTTCGTGCACCGCTCGCCGCGCTCCATGTGGCTTGGTAAGCCGATGCACGTCAAGTTTGAGCTCTCGGCGACGCAGCTGTGCATCAACATACATCAACAGAGCAAAGACTTCAGCGACAACAGCAGCAGCAGCAGCACGCGTAGCCATGCGAGCAGCGCCAGCAGCGTTAGGAGTACGAAACACCAGAAGCAGAAGCTGCACCGAGAGCTGGCGTGGCGCGACGTGCTCGGCGCGCACATCCTGACCCACAACGGCGAGCACGTGAACGCGCCGATCGACTTCAGCCGCGTCAAGAAGATTGAGACGTACACGCTGGGCGTATTCGCGTGTCCCGCGAATCACCTGCGCAAGGATAAAGTGCAGGCCGGTGCGCGCAAGAAGCGCCACTTGCTAGAGCTCTTCTACCAGTTCCAGGGCGACCAGCTCCAGGACGTGAACGAGCTGCGCAAGTGGATCAACTTTCTCGCGGACCCGCGCACCGAGTCGCAGCTCCAGAAGGTGCAGAGCGTGTTTGAGCTCACGCCCGAAGAGCGACCAACGAGGAAGTTCCTCGCGATCATCAACCCGGTCGGCGGCGCCGGCAAGGGCGTGCAGACGTACGAGAACAAGGTCGCTCCCGTGCTCAAGTACGCCGATATTGACGTGAAGGTCGAGATCACGAAGAGAGCAGGCCACGCGACCGAGATCATCGCGAACCTGCCGCTGAACGTGTACGACTGCGTGCTCTCTGTCGGTGGTGATGGGAGTCTGAGCGAGAGTAAGTATTATTGCGGTTATGCAGGCACATTTGCCATGAAGAGCTACTGACAGAGTTGTTGTTCGTTTGTGTATGTAGTTACACAGGGATTGATGACGCGTCCGGACTGGAACCACGCGATTCGGCAGCCGATTGGGATCATTCCGAGCGGGTCTGGGAACGGCCTCTCGCACTCGATGCTGTACCAGAGCGAAGAGAAAGCCAAGCCCATCAACGCGGCGTTCGCGCTCGCAAAGGGGTCCCCGCATGAGATCGACATTGCGTCCGTGCGCAACGGTAAAGAGACGATGTACTCGTTCCTCTCGTTCGAGTGGGCGGCGATCGCCGACGTCGACGTGCAGTCGGAGAAGCTGCGCGTGCTCGGCGGACTGCGCTTTGGCGTCACGTTCGTGCACCACATCTTTCTGACCAAGAATGAGTACCCAGGCACGCTCTGGTACTTGGAAGACGACCCGGAGCAGGCAATGACCGAACCGCCTCGGTACTTTGAGACCCACGACCCGAACTCGACCGAGTACCCGAAGCTCGATCTGATTGACTGCGACCCGAACGACAAGACCAAGCTCGGCGGGACCTGGAAAGAGGTGAAGAGCCATTTCCGGATCCTGTGGGTCATGAGCATCACGCACGCGTCGTACGACGCGATCGTCGCGCCGGAGGCTCAATTGGACGACGGCTACAACTACATCACGTACGTCGACGGGAGCAACTTCCCGCGCTCAGAGCTGCTCCCCGTGCTGCTCGCGATGGAGGACGGCTCGCACATCAAGCGCGAGTCGGTGCACCACGTGCGTACGCGCGCCTGGAAATTGGTTCCGGACCGTCCGGATGACGCGCTCTGCGTGGACGGCGAGCTCTTTCCAGGCCCCATGGTGGAGTCCCAAGTGCACCGCGGATTCGGACGCGTGATAACGCTCCCGCGGACGATCGAGTAGCTCCATTTGATGGGGCGGGGGGAATCATTTGGTTACCAGCCAAAGAAGCGAATTTGGCTGGTCGAAAGTTGATTTTGTATGAGTGTCGTATTTCCATTATAGCTGGTCATTTGGTATTTTCAACGATGATATTTTTTATCAAGTGTTGAGCATTTCCTAACGTTAAAGCTACTTTCGCTTGCTATTGCAAGACAAACGCCGTCACTTTGAAGAAGTCATGCTTCGTTGCTAGTTACTACCGGTACTGTTATACTACTCAAGCTGCTTGAAAGCAGCACTATCATTGGCACTAATCAGTCCTCTTGGTCGTCCTCGTTGCTGCCCATCTGCGCCCGAAGGCATTCTGCCGCGGTTGTTCTCCTGCGTGAGCCTTCGAGGCTCGCTTTGAGCTCCGTTCCGATGTTGAGCAATCGATTCTGCTCGCGATGGTGCATTTCACCATCGGTTGCACGAAGCGGGTTGGTTGCGATCTGATAGTTTGTCAGGCGCGAAAGATATCGTACATCCCGCGGTTCCAGCGGGATATATCAGCGCGCCACAACCCAAAGTAGTTGACTCGGTCCCTGGTGATGCAGTCTTGTCGTCGACAGACAGCCTGCGACCTGGGGCTGACGACTCGGAGCTGCTGGGCCAGCCCCTGGTAGCTCTTATCGACCAGGAGCGCCCATTCCGATGGGAACTCGCGGACGAGTGGACTAGTGGCTTCAAGTCAAATCACGAGTTGAAATAATATGCCAGCTTTTCATTTTTCCAAAGCCCAACATCAACATGAAGCCACTTTTTAACTGATATGTCAACTCTCATCGTGATCAATTGCGTGGTATATAGGACATCTACATCGAGCATTCAATCGCCCATCACCACCACCACTCAAAGTCAATCTTTCCGCGTCGGCCGGTCCTGCATGTCCCGCAGCCTTCTCTTGCGCGCGCGCTCGAGTCGCTCTTCCTGACTGAGCGGCTTGCGCGGCCCGACCTTGACAATGTTGCCCTTCTTGTCGTTCTTCTTCTTGGGCGAGCTGGCCACCTTGCGCTTCTGCTTCTGCTTTTTGGCGTCTTCGTCCTCCGAGTCATCCGAGTCGTCCGGCGCACTCTCGTTGATGATGTAGAGGTGGCGCCGGCACGGGCAGCAGTGGAACTGCAGACAGCCCATGCGGATGCGGATCGCCTGCTCCTGACGCTTGCGCTTCGCGGCGAGCGCCGCCGCGTCCTTCTGGGCCTTTGTGGCGTCTTCGCCGCCGTCACCGGCCGCCGCAGCCTGAAGCTGCGCGAGCTCTTTCTCTTTCTCGGCGTGGAGCTCCTCGATCTTCTTGCGCCACCAGATCTCGCCCATGGTGTAGATGCGCATGTTCTGCTGGATGCGGAACGCCGGGTAGAGCAGGCTCGGGAAGAGTCCGTTGAGCTGCTTGAACTCGTCAAAGTCGATCTTGCCGTCGCCGTTGAAGTCGAAGCTCTTGAGCGCCTGCTTCATGTTGCTCGTTTGCCCGTCTTCGTGCAGGATCTCGAGCAAGTGCGTCAGCTCCGTGCCTTCAATCGTGCCATTGCGGTCCGAGTCGAACACGTTGAAGCAGACTGTAATGCAGACCAAGACTACTGATTAGGAATACAGCATAAGGGGGAGGGGGGGGCTTCAGACTTCAGAGAGAGAGAGCCATACACAGTGAGAGACGCACATTTGAGCATATCCTCCTTGCTGAGGATGCAGAATTTGCCGAGCGCATCGACGTATTCGCTAAAGTCCAGCACGCCACTGTTGTCTTCGTCTGTATCCATGTGCGAGACCAAGAGAAGCGATGAGTACTCGGGTTACCATGCATCCGTGCATGGATCCATGGCCCAGACAACAAACCGATGAGCGCGAAGATCGCATCCCCAAACTCCGAGTTCTTCTCGTCGATCGACTTGTAGAACTCGGTGCGATCGATCGTTCCGCTCTTGCTGAGATTTTGCAACGAGGCACGTTGATATTACGTTAGCAATTGGGCATTCACCTTCACGCGACCCACGTCAGTCGTGTAGAGTCAATTGTGCAATCGTGTAGCACCACGTAGCAGCTCACTGAATAGGGGACAAATATAAGGTCAGCGGACGAATTAGCATTCGCATCAGCAGACATTCAAACGAGCGAAGATTGACGCGCCTCTTGGTCGTATCTGGAGAAGCGCTTGTAGAGCGCTTTGAGATCTGGGTCCTTGACTGGATCAAACAAACAACCGCGAGGCAGCATAACCAATGATTACCGGTAGCAGGGAGAAAGGCAGCTATTTGTACAGACGATTGACCCACAAAGACGTACGCTTGAGCTTGACGACGCACTGCAGCATGCGCTCGTCCGGGACGGGCACCTGCGCGCTGAAGATACCGCCCATGACGATGGGCTCAGAATTTGCATATTGGCAGCCATGTGATTTTTAGCAGCACGTCGTTTCGTGTGCTGGCTGCCGCCACCAGTTGCTGGATTGGCGGCGAGAGATGAAAATGGTGACAAAAGAGACACTTCAACTGTCACAGAAAGAAATTATGGATTTGAGACAAACAAACATTTTTTGCTGAGAGAATTAGAGATGGTTTTGTCTATTTGCCCACCAAAACGAGATAACTCGAGGCTTTTCAACGCAGCGAGTGGATTTCTGCTCTTTTGCGGCAGATTTTTTCAGCAAAATCGGATATAGTAATCTGTGTGCGATAAACAAACTGCCAACAAATCTGTGACGTGAATGCACTTGCAGTTTGACAGCAAGTTTCTGCAAAGCGCCGCTCAAATCAGAATTGTTTTGCGTCATCGCTTGCGCGAACGTTGGGCATGCAACTCTCTCTGATGTTAAATTTAGTATGGCCACACTGAAGAACCTTCGCTCAGAATGGACGAGTTGAACAAAAAGCAAACATTTGGGGCTTTTCTGTTGATCTCTCGACCTGTTTCTGTCAATTCCTGCGAATTATCGATCGTTTGCATGGTCGGCAACCAACATTAGAGATGGCTCAGAGGCCCAGAATGACGATATTCGATATAGACAACGTCAATACGAAAGAGCTATTCGTTCGGAGAGTGACAGAGACAATAAGACGAGCAAAATGCGCTGCGTGAAAACGCTCATTTTGTTTAATGAAAAGCAGAGCACGAACAAACTTTAAAGCCATAGAACGACATGTTGTTTTCTCCATGATGTTTACTTTGCTTCGGGGCCTGTAAGCTGCAACAATTTCAAATGAAGGCCGACCCGAAAGTTCGAGGTGATTGACGTTGACAGTTGACACCATTCAAAAGTCAGGATGAAATCATAACTCCCTCAAAAAAAGATGCCAGTTTCTGTCCAGCCAGAACCCAGAAAGATTCTACTTTCCTTTCACATCACATACCCTCTTCAACTTGACTTCATCAAAATGACATTATCAACCTCTTCTCTAATTAATGCCACCCCTAATAATATATACCCGTTTCTATTCGATTTGTGAATCCACGTCCACCATCATTCGCAAAAATAGATACCATCATTCCCATTTCGGCAGAGTGCAGGTCCCGTTTATTCTGGAGCTGCTGGTCCTCTCGCTCGCACACCTGCCGCGTATCACAATCGCTCTCGCCTTGTCTGAGCCACCTGCGCCGCCGTTCTTTCTCCGTGTATCTGTGCTGCCGCTTCTTCTCCTTGAGAGATAGACAAGAGGTCCCACTCAAGTCCCATTATTCATTATCCACGACACCCAGAGAATACCAAGACGATGCTCGACCAAATCACCCCAACACCCGCCGAGAACAAGCAGCAGGAGCTCCGCATGACGATCCAGCGGCTGCGTATGAAGGCGTTGATGGCAGCGGTGCCGCGCACCACCATTGGTGGTGCTGACGACACCGAAGAGGAAGAGGAGATGGAGGTAGCGCCGCCGTCCACCCATCCGCGCCTCAAGCGTCGGCTGCGGTACGGCGACGACATGTGCGACTGCGAGAGCGATGTCGAGCCCACGGTTAGCGGAAAAGGAAACGGCGACGAGGACGAGTTTACAGGACCGGACGGGAGTTTCAAGCTTCCACGCCTCATGCACCCCGTGCTCAAGCGCCAGCACGCTGTCGCGAGCATCAAGCAGGAGCATGAGACGACCGAGCGCGTGTCCCCTCGCCTGATGCTGTTAACCAAGCCCAGCCGCACACTCCCGTGCTTCCTGTCGAGAGCGATCGATCTCCGTTTTGTACAATAAGAGAAGAAGAGTGGATTCAACCCGTCGCGGCAAGCGCCGCTGTGCTATAAGAGATGAACGGCTGCGGCACAAGAGAGACAGACAGACGAGGTGGACGGATGGTCGAAATCCACCACCACGAGCTCGAAGTCAACAAGAGAGTGCCGAAATTTTCCCGCCCTTCCAAAATATTTATCGACTACCCATGCCATTCGGCGTAGTCCGTACCAATAACAGCAAATATACAAGCAACTACTCAATGTACTTGTGCTGTGATTTAGGGAAGCAGCGATAGCGCCATTCTCAATCTTTTCCAGAGCAATTCCCTCTGTCTGAAGGTGAGTTTGAGAGCTCTCGTGATGGAGCCTCCATCAGCATATTCGCATTCCCCAGCTCAGCTCCCCAACGCAAACACCAGCAATCTCATAATGTACCCAGTCGTCCGCGGGCTTCTCGCTCGCGCGGGTGCACTCGAGGAAGGCGCGATAGCGGCAGCTGATCGCCTGAGATCCGGTGCGAGTGTTGATGACTCGGGAAGGACCAGCATTCAGATGCAAAGTGTTGGCACTGGCGCACGTGCACAAGTAGCAGATGGGAAGACGCCAGTCTCGGCGGGAATGATGATGATTCTCCGCGACGCGAGCAAGGCCAAGGGGGCGGTACTCGACCAGCCAGCGGCGCTCAGCAACAAGAACAACGTCATGAGCGACTTGCAAGTGGACGTGCACAACAGCCGAGTGGCGATGACCCAGAGCGACAAGTTCCGCATCACGGGCGGCACAGTGAGTGTGGCGGGATGGCGGCGGCGGCCAAGGACGCCAATGACGACAGTGAAGACAGCAGCAGCAATGAATGAGCCTTGGTATGACTTGAGCATCTGGTCAATGAGTGCGTCTAAAGTCTGGTGTCAAGCACTAAGCTGGATGTGCTTATGTTTTTACTATATATTTTGAGCTTATGAGGAGCTGTGGCTCGTAATGGGATTCCCAATAATTTACAGTTGCGAGCGTGTCCACTTGAGAGCATTTGAATATGCATTCCTTACTCGTTGTTCGTCACCTTGAGCTCGATCTCTTTGCTCGGCGGCAGGTCCTCTTTCTTCTTGGCGTCCACTTTGTCGTACTTGATCTTGGAGTACACAGCGAAGAGCAGGAGCTGGAACCCGCCGAGGAACAGGTTGATGAGGTTCGGCGTGATCACGAACGAGTCCTCAAGGATGAGGCCGTAGAGCAGCCAGAGCAGGCAGTTGACGAAGCCCGCGACGATGAGCGAGAACGGCATGAGGCCCGGGTTCTTGGTCGCGATCACCTCGCGCACGGTCGCGAGCGGCGAGCCGAACATCACCGCGCACACACCCATGGCCACATACCCAACGTGGTCTTGTACAGCTTGCTGTGGCTCGGAGCTCGCGAGCGCGTAGAAGATAAGCAGCACGAGCGCCGCGACGGTCGCGACGATCTTGTTGCGCACCGTGCGCTGTCGCGGCGCGGCGTTCTGATAGTACGCGATCGTGTAGAAGAGCGAAAAGCCGACGCCGACGGTGTTGGTGACCACGAGCGGGAAGTAGTCCTCGCGGATGAGGCCGTATAGCCCCCAGCAGATGCAGTTCGCCAGCATGGACAGGATCGGCAGCAACTGCATGGTGCCGGTCGACTTGTCGCGCTGCACCCGGCGGATCTCTGGATACAGGCTCGCAAACATGTAGCACGCCGCCAGCGACGCGCACGCGCGCACCATTTGCACGAGCGCCTCAGACACCATTGCTGCTGCGTGTATATGTAGAGAGCGCTATGGCGAAGTGAAGAGCTTGTCGAAGCTACTGGGCAAAGCTTTGGTGGTGATCTCGTTAAACATCCGCCAGCTGTCTCTCTTTTTTGGCGGTGGGGCGAAAGAATATCCACCTCGAATAACGGGTTTTTGATGACATTGTGACTGAAGCGCAATTTTAAAAAGACAATTTATTTTTGAATTAGTATTTTTTCTATACAAAGAGGTTTACTAAGAAATACGAGGGTATCGAAAATGGATTCGTTTGTTTCCACTCTGGAATCAACATATCTAATTCAGTGGATTTCTCTACAAAAATGTGTTATTCCAGCTCATTTCATTTCAACCTTGTCTAACTTATATCAGTACTTTACCAAAGCGGGAAAACCAAACACAACAAAAAAACACCTGGAGCATTCAAACAGAACCCAAAATGCCGCCCAAGCGTGCGCATGACACCACTGTAACCAGAGGCGGCGTGAGTGGTGCGTCGGCCGCAAAGAAGCAGCAGCGAGTCAGCAGCCGAACCACCGCGCATTCGCCTACCAGCAGTAACAGCAACAGCAACAGCGACCACCTGAGAGTGGGTGGCTCGACGGCAGATGACGACCTCGCACACCTGCAGCAGGAGACGCTGCGCATCAGCAACGAGATGCTGCGCAGCGAGAACGAGCAGCTCCAGGTGGAGGTCGAGATCCTCAAGGAGAGCAACAAGAAGCTCGAGAAGAAGCTCGCGTCGACCCAGCAGCGCGTGCAGGTGCTCGAAGGTGACCTGACGCGCTGGTACAAGACGCAGAAGCGAGACGCAGAGCTTAAACAGGCGGAGCATGCCGTCGAAATCCAGAAGCTCCAGAAGCTGCTGGATGCGCTAGCAGAGCGCAGTGATATATCGCTAGGTACCACCAGCAGCGCGGCGACGAGTGCGGAGATGGAGCCCAGCAGTACGTCGGTTCCTGTGACAGCAGCGCCGCCCGCTTCGTGTGAGCAGTCAGTGGACGACTATTTGCCTCCAGCGACTGATGCCACTGAAAGCGCGGCAACCATTGCGGACAAGCCAACTGCCGGCATGCGATATAAGAAGCGCGACTCTGTGCCCAGCTCACTTCGGCTCGATGGGAGCAAACACCATGTCATGACTAGCCATTTTGCCGACAAGACGTGCGACTTTTGCTGCAAGCTCTGCATCGCCAGCGACCTTGGCTCGCACGGCCGAATCGGGAACAAGACGCGCTTCTGCTGCCTCGCGTGCGACGCCAACCTGTGCAAAGTGAAGCGCTGGGAGTTGCGCTCCAAGTCTTGCTTCGACTTGTGGCACTCCCAGGCAGAGTTTGTCAAGTTGCGGTGTCATGAGAGCAGTCGATGGTCGTCAGTGGGTGAGGCGGGGCAAAAAGAAGAAAATCCGTCTCTGTCTGCTGAAGGAGAAACTCAGGTATCAGACGATGATGCGTGGTCTGGACAGCAAAGAGGCCGGCGGGTTGTATTACTAGCTCCTCGTGGAAACAAGCGAGAAGATGAGGAAGAGCAGTCAACGCGGCGCACGAGATCGCAAATTGGATGAAAACGGCGTACATGTAAACTATAATATGATGTTGTGTACAGGCGATATATACACACGCTTAGGGCTTTCATGCACACTAACAACCGGTCAATGTGGCGAAAGCGAAATGCAAAGCAAAATGGGAAAGCACTGATTTCAACAATCTTAGAACAGTGCATTTTCATCTATTAGTTGTTCTATCAATATATTTGGTTCATCAATTTAGAATTTCAACCAATTATCACTCTAAAGATACGGATGCAAAGGTTCTATTCGCTACAACATAAAAAACTATAACCTATATCAGTAGTACTGAACTTTCAATTTTTGAAATGCTGGGCGGCAATTCCGGAAACCAGGACAACAGCAATCAAAAGCATCAAAACAGCAATGACGCCCAAGCGCGCGCGCGACACCACCACCGCAAGTGACGACGCGGGCGATGCGTCGTCCGCGAAGAGGCAGCAGCGGGTCAGAAGCAGAAGCGACGCTGCACCTTCACATACCACCACCACCAGCAGCAGCAGCAGCAGCACTAGCCGACTGAGCGCGGGTGACGCAACGGTGGACGACGACCTCGCACACCTGCAGCAGGAGACGCTGCGCATCAGTAACGAGATGCTGCGCAGCGAGAACGAGCAGCTCCAGGTGGAGGTCGAGATCCTCGAGGAGAGCAACAAGAAGCTCGAGAAGAAGCTCGCGTCGACCCAGCAGCGCGTGCAGGTGCTCGAAGGTGACCTGACGCGCTGGTACAAGACGCAGAAGCGAGACGCAGAGCTTAAACAGGCGGAGCATACGGCTGAGCTTAAGAAGTTGCAGGACCAATTAGATACAGTGGCAAATCACAGCGGGTTATCTTTGATTACAGCTAACAAGACGACGAGTGTGGAGGTGGAGCTACACAACGAGCCAAGTGCTGCGGCCTCCTCGGTGTTGCCATTGGTGTCACCGAACACGGCGCAGGAAGTGGACTCGTTCCTCGCGACGTGCATGCAGTGGCAGTCGAACCTGACGACCGCGTCGTTGAATCTGGAGAAGCAGGTTTCAAAGATCGAGGAAGACGAAGTCAGGTCTGTGCTGTCCAACTTGGTAGCGAATGTGGAGATGACGGCACGCGAAGACCAAGTGGCCGAGAAAGAGCAGGAACTGAAAGCGCTGCGACTCTCGCTGCTGCAGCAACAGCAGGATTTCGAGAGCGCGATCCAGAAGATGAAGCAAGAGCGAGACGAGGCCGACGCGTTTGAAGCGCTCGAGCGACGCGTGCTCGAAGACCGTGTCGCCGAGCTGGAGGTCCAGTACACGCAGAACAAGCTGCGGGAATTTGAAAAAGACGAAGAAATCACAAACTTGAGAGCAGAGCAGGATGAGCTGAATGCGTCCAGCTGTGTGATCCCAAAACAAGAATGGGATGCACTCTTGACAGAGCACCAGCGGCTTGGTGAGGAAGCAGATGAATGGAGACACAAGTGCGAAGAGCGAGCCGGGGAGGTGACGCGGCTGCAAGAGGAAATGCGTTCAGCGACTTTGAAAATGCAGGAACTGGAGGGAAAGTTGCAACTCGCTCAAGCACAGGACGAGACGCGTGCATTTGAGATGCTGGAGAAACGGATCTTGGAAGAGCGCATTGCGGAGCTGGAAGCGCAGCTTCAGTATCAAAATCAAGAACAGGAACAGCAGCAGAATAGCGACGCTGTTCTTGCTGAGCAGGAGCAGCAGAGAACCAAGTTGGTGGAGGAACTTGAGGCTGCACAGCTCCAGATAAGTGTTGCTGAGGCCGAATCGACGGTAAAGAAGAACGAAGTGGCGAGGCTGCTGAATGACAAGTCGGAGCTTAAGAGGCAGGTGAAGACTCTGGTGGCGGATTTGAAGAAGGTGATTCTGCATGTGGACGAGTACAAGACTCAAGTAGGCAGTGAGCGAGCGCGAAGCTCTCAATTGTCTGAGGATATCAAGCGATTACGAGAAGCCAATGAAGCGCTCGTTGCGCAGAAGAACTCTCAAGCAACAGAAAAACAAGCAAGGCTACAGCGCGAGCTGAGAGATCTGAAGGAGCAAGAACAACTTCGGGTGCGGGATGTTGTTGAGAAAGAGGAAGAAATCGAGCGCCTTGAGCGAAAGGAACATGAACTGACCAAACAGCTGAAGCAGCAGCAGACTGAGCGTGACGATGAGGCTTCCAGGAAGATTGTTCAGCTCAAGCAACAGAATGCGCAATTGCAGGCTGAGCAAGAGAGCAAGCGCATTGCGTACGAGGCCTGCTCGGCCATCGAAACCGTGTCCAACACGGAAGACCCAACGATCGAGCTCGCTCGTCTCACTCACGAGAAGCGTGCAATGCAGGACTTTTTCCGCTGCTATTTCGAAGCCGCGGAGAAGAAATGCCACCAGCTGATGCACGAGCTCTCGCAGCAGGAAGCACAGAGCGCGTTTCAGCGGCAGCAGGCGAAAGATTCATGCGGTTTGCTCCAGCAACAGGTTGATTTCTGCAACAGTTCAGTGCGCAGCGCCATTCTCGAAGTCGTCTCGACTTTGGAACGCATGTCGTGAGTCAAAGGAAGGGAAGTTAGTTTAATTTAAGTCTTGAATTGATTGCTTGGCAGGATTTTGTCGGTGGAGAATGGCAGATCGATCGACTTCAACGAGCGTTGTTCTTATTTTGGTTCATTTGTATTGTTGTTTGTATGGGAAAAAGCATGAAAAAGAAAATGTAATAGCAGGAGCTCTCTCACCTCCCACGAGATAGATCGCCACAGAGGCACGAGCCAAAAGCGCACAATCGAAGCAGCAGTTCCACACACCACGGTCGGCTTCATCCTCCCAGGCTCACTTAGTGCGGCGCGGATGGGGTCACACCCACGGACGCCAGCACCGCTTCGTAGCTCTTGCCGGCTTCGAGCTCCTTCTCTAACTCGATGAGCTTGCCCACGCCGTCGATCATCGTCTGCACGAGCTCCACTTCGGATTTGCCTATTCTCGCTTTGTTCGAGATATCCCACATGCCGCCGACCGCGGCCGAGTGCTCACCGGCCGAGCCGCGCGGCTGCAGGCCGAACGGCGCGCAGATCGCTTCGAGCGCGTGCGGGTCCGCGCCAAGCTTCTCGAGCTTGACAAACATGCTCGCGCGCAGTCCCGTGCCCAGATTCGACGGACACGTGCCGATGAAGCCGTGGTGGTCGTTGTGCATGAACGCGTAGCCGTTGTGCTTGATGCTCGCCTCGACAGCGGTCACGCCCTTGACCCAGCGCGCAAATACCGACACGATGTCGCCGCCGTCCTGCATGCTGATCACGCGCATGTGGTCTTCTTCGTTGCACCAGACCAGGAACGTCTTCTGGTCGTTGTGGAAGATGCCACGGCCGCTGGGCCAATCGCGCGCGGCGCTCGCGCCGGTCAGCAAAGTCCCGCCGCCGGGCTTCTGGAAGAGGAAGTGGTCCTTCTGAAGCTGGTCTTCCTCCTCTTTTGTCATGTTGCTCAGCGGGAAGTACTTGCCCTGGAGCTCTTCAGTCAGCGATGAGAGCGCGGTCGAGATGAGGTTCTCGACCTCCAGGCGCTCGGCACGCGTCGTGCCTGGCGGGAGACTGAGCCCACGGATGTTGCGTCCCGAGCGCACGCGCGTCGACTGCACGTAGGCGTTGTCGATCTTCTCGGCGTTCTTGAGCTTAGACACGTCCATGTCGGTCATGTGCTTGTCCTCGGGCTTGAAGCCGTGCCAGCCTTCGATCACAGGGTCCAGGATGTCCTTGAACACCGTGTAGCACTCTTCGTCGCCCGCGACAATGCCGACACCCAGGTGCGCGTTCTCGATACCCGTCTGGATGGCTTGGTCCAAAGTGTACCCTTTGCTGGACGCCTCACCCTTGAGCTTCTCGTAGAGCTCTTTGGTCAGGCATTTCGCCATCAGACTGCGGTGCTTTGGCGTAAACACTGGGTAGTTGTCCGTGCTCGATGGTAGCACCGCAATGCTCGTATCGGACGCAACCACAGGCGGACCGGCGTCAATCACGACAGGCGGCGCTGGTTCAGTCGGGATCAACGCGTCGATCGACTCGCCTGCAACAAGCTTCTGCTCCATCGCGATGAGCACCTTGATGCCATTGATCATTGTCTGCACGAGCTCGGCCTCCGAGTGGCCGATGCGCTGTTTGTTCGACACGTCGTACTCGCCGCCGACCGATGCCGAGTGCTCGCCGGCACTGCCACGCGGCTGCAGGTGCAGCAGCGAGCAAATGTGCTCAAAGCGCTTGATGTCTTCGCTGAGCTTTGGCAGCTTGATCATCACGCTCGCGCGCAAGCCCGTGCCCAGGTTCGACGGACACGTGCCAATAAAACCGTGGTGGTCGTTGTACATGAACTCGCGGCCCTGGGCCTTGATGCTTGCTTCCACGCTCTTGATCGCGCGGCAGAAGCGCTCAAAGACGCGGCCGACGTCGCCGCCCTGCTCCATGCTGATCACGCGCATGTGGTCCTCTTCGTTGCACCAGACCAGGAACGACTTCTCGTCGTTGTGGAAGATCCCACGGCCGCTCGGCCAGTCGCGAGCCGCACCGGCAGCTTCCAGCAAAGTACCACCGCCAGGCTTCTGGAAGAGAAAGTGGTCCGTGATGAGCTTCTGCTCCACCTCGGGCGTCATGTCCGCGAGCTTGTAGAACTTGCCCGCGAGGTCGCCGTTCATGGCCGAGAGCGCCGAGTCGAGCAGGTTCATAACGTCCAAGCGGTGCGCGCGATCGGTCGCCGGCGGCAGCGGCATGCCGCGGATGTTGCGCCCCGCACGAATGCGCGTGGACACGATGAACTCGTCGGGCAGCTTGCCGTCGTGGACGTGCGTGGGGTCCATGTCGCACTTGTGCACGGCGTCGGGCTTGAAGCCGTGCCATCCCTCGATGACCGGGTCGAAGATGTCCTTGAACACGTGGTAGGACTCCTCGTCACCGGCTGTGATGCCCACGCCCAGGTGCGGGTTGTCCACACCGGTCTGCACCGCGCGGTCGAGCGTGTAGCCCGTGGATGTCTTGACAGCCTTGAGCTTGGCGTAGATGTCGCGCGAGAGGTGCTTGGCCATGAGCGACCGGTGCGCGGGCGTGAAGGCGGGGAAGCCCATGAGCTGCGCGTCCTGGGCCTGCGCCATGCCGATCTTCTGCGCGGTCTTGCTGGGCGACGGCTGCTCGGCGGCGGCGGATTCGGTATGAGTGGCGGCAGGGGCTTCGTCGCTCATATTCGAGAGTGGGGAGGAAATGAAGGGAGACCTTGCGCGTGCTTGTTTGTGCTGCGTGCGCACTTGCTTGTGCTTGCTTGCTTGCGTGCTCAATGCGGATGTGTGGCGCAAATGCAAGCAAGACGCGTGCTGATTTGAAGAGGAAGAGGAAGGGACGGGGGTTACAAAGGCAAGCGACAAAAGTCAGGAGGCTTTCGAGGTAGAACCTGTGAAATATGATATAGAGCCGTAACGGATGTTGAAGTTGAAGGGTTCAAGGGGTGCAAACAGCTTGTAAACAATAGCAAGCGAGGTTTAACATTTACCTGTGAAATCGGATGGTACGAGGTTTTCACACAGCTGCTTGTTTAATTTGCGTGTTTGTGTGGGCGTTTCGAATCGGAGCATGCAGGTCGTTTGCAGCTGCTTGCTTGTTTAGACCTGTGTGGGATTGCGCTTGAGGAGTTGCGGGCGGGCCACACGGATATTTTTACAGAGCCCGACAGCAAGCGGTTGCGCAGCACCAGTTCTATTTGCGTGTTGATTCATTTTGTTCCAGCTGCGAAGCGATGGTTTGCTTGACTTGACTGAGGACGAACATGCGCGAGTGAAGAGCTACTATAGCTATTCAGTATAGGCCTTCATGGCTGCTGCTGGTGTGGGTGCTGCTGCCGCCTCAGTAGCTGCGTCTGCGAACGCAAAGAAGAAAAACAAAGGCGTTCGTACACACCCCTGCCTGTTTATCTGCATGTGCTGCTTGATCTCGAGGTGCTTACTGGTTGGATCTCCTCTTCGTCTTGGTTAGAACCGGCATGTGTACATCACAGAGCGTACTCGGGTACGTGGAATAAGCTCAACTATCTATCTAACCATTCGTCTTTCGCGTTGTGTATTGACTACTGGTGCTGATGCTATTACTGTTTTACGGCTGGTAGTACCTCAAGCACGACGTGCCATCGGTGGACACTGTCGTGGAAGAAGACAAGCTCCTCAAGAAGCTCGCGCTCGCGCAAACGCAGCAGAACTGGAAACTCGAGGCGCAGGCGCTGATGCAGCTGGGGCAGCTGATGAAGTGGAAGGGCTGCATGGAGCAGGGCGACGAGTACCTTGAGCAATCCGCAGTGATCCTGCGCGACCACACATTTGCAGACAATGAAGATGATGCTGCTGATTGAAGCAAGCATTCGGGAGGGGGCACAATTAACTCAGAAAGTGTACCTATGAATTCGTCGCTCAATTCATTTTAATGACATCGCGTTTCAGTTTCTTAGTGCCCTTACGCGGGTTCGTACTTAGTCAGAAGCATATTGAAGCCAAATACAAATTCTTGCTGATCAAGTGCGACCGTCTGCTGAAAATACAGCAACCAGCCATGGCGCCGCCGCGTGAAGAGCTCCCCGCTGTGCGTCTGGAGAACCGGTGGACAGCTACAGCGCTGCGCCACCCATCACTGCGTCTGTTGGGCTGCGTCGCGCATGTGGTCGCCACGTTCTTCCTCTGCGGCAGTTCGCCACTAAACGGGTCTATGCTCACGCCCGCGCGCTTCCCCGTCTACAGTCATTGGCTCGCAGTGACACTCTCGCGCCTATCATGGGAGAAAATTGTGTTCCATGTGCTGCTGAATATCGTACTAGTGCTGCTGCTGCGTGCCGTTGTGTATCAGAAGCTCGTGCAGCGCGAGTGGAACTGGAAACGCCAGTATTTTCGTGCAAAGCGCGCGTTCTCGCGGCTCTCAAGCGGCGAGATGATGGAGAGCTCAAGCGTTCAAGAGCGAGTACGAGCGTACGATGTCGACGGTATGCAACCTCGCGTGGTGGAGCTACACACGCGCGCATCGGGCATGACGACGCACGCGGCAACGCGCGTCGAGATCTTGGCGGACGCCACGTCGCAGGGCTCCTGGACGTTCATGGCACTCTGCTATCCGTTCGCATGGTCTGCGATCGTGTGGCTCATGGAGACGCTACTGAAAGACACGTCGCTTGGAGATGCGCTCTTTAGCTCTGATAGTACTGCTGTGACGCAGATGCGCTTCCAAGCCATTCTCTACCAAGTGCTGATGACGCTGAGCCTCGTGAAGTTGCTTGTGACGCTGGACCTGCTGCTCCAAGACGTGCACTACAGCCGCGCAATGTTCGGCAATTGGCTGGTGCGTGTGCGTAAAGTGTACGCCACGTACCCTGTGCTTCGTTTGCTGTGCTGTTGGCTCTTGATGGCAGCATTGCTGGTCGGCGGCGTGTACTTTCAGGCGCTACAAGCGCTTCAATACGCGTGGATCGCGTTCAACCTCGACAGCAGCTACGCCGATTGGACCCAGCATTGGTTCAGCAACGAGTCCTGGAACGCTCTCTTAAGCGGTTTTGTGGTCGCGCTCGACGTCCTCTGGCTCATTCAAGACTTTGGGTTCCCAGGGTTCCCGACTCCAGTGGGCGTGAAGATATTTGGGTTGCCAGTCGAGACGATCCGCATCAAGGTGACGTCGTTCACGAGCAAGTGGGCCGCGTGCTTTGTCGTGCTCGGGGTATTGCTGCCGCTTGAGATGTGCCACTGCTTCCAGATCTTCACGTACACGCCCGCGAAGTACGGTCAGTACACGGACGACGCGTCGCATCGCGTGTTCCCGTTGGTCGAGTCGTCCTCGCGGGAAGCATTGCCAAGCGATTTGACTGACTTGGAAGTGAAGCTGCTGCAGCAGGGCTCGATCAGTCGATACTTTGAGTGGTCTGCGTGGGAACGAGTGCCAGCATTGGGGATCATCATCCTGGCGATTGGACTTGGCGTGTGGCTCTGGAGAGAAGAGCGCTTCAAGGTGCGCTTCTCGCTCTTCCTTGGCGCGCAACAGCAGCAGTTGGATGATGATGGCCGCGCGCTCCAGAACCTCAACATCAAGCTGCCAGTAGCTACGAAAAGCATCATCTCAAAACAGAGTCGATTGCGAGAGCTGTACGCGCTGAGATCCCGGATCGACAACTTTTGCGTCACACTGGCGACATTGTCGGTGGTCTCGGTCGTGCTCCAGTTCCGCAGCATCTGGCGCTCGCAAATTCTCACGCAAGATCAAGACGACGACTCAGATACAAATTTCCTCCCGTTGCAGTTCCCAGGCGAAGCCTACGGCGTGCTGCTATTCCTGCTCACGCTGGGGCTCATCTACCAATTGTATCAACGCTACGTGGTGAAGATGCAGCTCATGGTGTTGCGCAACGAGCTTCCACCTGAGAGCGACAGGGCCCTACGTGATTCTCCACGTGAGCTGCTGTTGCCATTCCTGTTTGAGCTCTTGCTGTGCGGTATTTGCCTTCCTCCGTTCGTGCACAGCAGCATCAGTATGCAGGAGACCCGCTATTCGCTGCCGAGGTCGTCTGCCGCAACAACAATAGTGTTGTCGTCGTGTCCTGCCCGCTTGACATTGGCAAATGGAACGACTCCGGGAGATCAGCATCACCATCCGACGTGTGATCTCAGCTACGTGTATCCGCTCGAGATCGTCAACATGGCCGTGCTCGTGCGCCTGTACTGGTTCGTGCGCATTATCCGCAACCAGCTGATGAAGAAAGTCGTGACAGCCGAGCACTTCCTGGTTCTCAGTGGCGTGCTCCAGCAAGTGCCGATACACTCGCTGCGCTGGAGCTTCCGTGTCGCCTTCAAGCTTGCACCGGGCAAGCTCTTGCTGTCAATCTTTCTCTTCTTCTGGGCGGGTACAGCCGCGGCAGTGTCCATCTTTGAGCGGCCATTCCCGTCGCTGCTGGACAATGAAGAGCACTCGCTGTGGATGACGATCGTGACGATGTCGTCTGTTGGCTACGGCGACGCGTACCCGATGACTGCATACGGTCGATTCTCGACGTTTCTCGGCGCTGTCGTGGGCGGCGCGATCCTGGTGTCGCTCATGACGTCCGTGTTTCTCGAGGCTGTGAAAGGCTCGAAAGAGGAGCACAAGGTGCTCGGCACAATGGAGCGCGTGCAGTGGCAGAGGCGTATGTGGCACGCCAGTGCCGTGCTGATCGCGAGTTCCTGGAAACGGTATCAAGTGCGAAAGCAGAGTGCCAGCAGCGACGGAGATCAACACATGGGAGCCAATAGAAAGAAGATCTCGACCAAGCTGCTGCTGCGAATCGACCGTCGACTCTTTGGCGTCGCGCACCAATTCAAGTTGCTGCGCAAGCAGAAGCCGAAAGAGACGTATGACAGCATTGAAGCGCTCAAGATCGCCGCGATTGCCCACTGGCGCGCGAACGAATTGACCAAGTGGGTCGCCGAGATCCACGAGGAGACGCATTCGAGTCTCGATGATTTGGAGTTTCAGCTGGACGCCATCGAGAACTCCCTGCAAAAGGTGCTGGCGTAAGAGTTGGTAGCAAAGCTGTGAGGTGTGGATGGCAGAGAGCGATTTTATCTGACGAAAATTCTGAGCGTCGTGGTTAGGAAGACAATTAATATCACGCCTTTCTCTGCACAACATGTCCACGTTCGAAAGACAACGTCCAATTCTTCAGAAAAAAGGGCAGCACCTCGTTCTCATTTGCAAACCACTCATTAGAACAACATGGCCCATACAGATGCGACCAGCGCACACACGCCTTCATGCAAAAAAATGCACACTCCCTTTTCGTTCACTTATTTACCTCAATTCACTGATGTTGCTGAGCGCCAGAGGTCCAGCTCTTCCTCGAGTCTCGCGCGATGGAATGCCAGCAGCTCGGTCGAGATGGACTGCGACTGCTCCAGCGCCGTCGCGTGCTGCAGACGAACGAGCTCGTTCGCCACCACGAGGTTGAGCTCCTGGTCGAACAGGTGTGTCTGTGGTTCTTCCTCGGCGCTCTGTCCATTCGCTCGGCACTCTGCAGCGTGCAGCCTTTCAACAAAGAGCTTCGCTTCGATGCGAGTGAGCACTTTGTTGTTCAAAAGCACCTGCTCCTGCCAGAACGGATGCCACTCTCCTTCTTCGTCGGAGTCATTGCTGCCGTTGGAATTCGAGCCCATCTTTCCATCCAGCAGCACGTGCAGGTCGTTCAGCGTCAGCTGCTCCTTCTCTTTCTTCGTCGGGGCGCGCTCAGCCACAGCCACATCGGTATCAGCATCAGCAGTCTCACTATTGATCTCCTCTTTCGCCTCATCTTCTGTGGCATCTGCTCCAGTGAACGACCCTCGCGCCCTTTTCTTCTTCTGCCCCAGCCAATAAATCCGCTCCTCCACCGAGTTGTCCACCACAAGGCGATGCACGCGCGTCTGCTTCGTCTGCCCGATCCGGTGCACGCGGTTGATTGCCTGCGCCTCGATGCTCGTGTTCAAGAGCGGCTCCACCAGCAACACCTCGGTCGCCTCGACCAAGTTGAGTCCGTTCGCGCCGACTTTGAACGGCAGCGCGAGCACACACGGGTCCGCGTGCATCTTGAACTGCTGCATCACGCGGTGAAAGTTCTTCTTGGTCGTGTACGTGAAGCACATGACGCCGTTGCGCTTCAAGTGCGTCGCGACGATACTCATCATGTCCTGCCACTGCGTGAACAAAAGGCACTTGACCTGGGCGTTCTGCTGCGAGAGCGACAGCACGCGCCGCAGGATCGCGTCGATCTTGGACCCGTAGCCGCCACGTTGCAGTTGAATGTGGGCATCTGCCATGGGGCGAGCACTCCTTTGAGTAAACGAGCTTCGTTTCTTTCCATTGCTCGTTGGGCTATTGCTCTTTTCAACGACCATCACGGCTCTCGCGACGTTGCACATGCGGCGGCACGTCGGACACTTGATCGACGCCGTCGCCTTGTGCTGGTTCGACAACGTCTTCATGCAGTTCTTGCAGAACGAGTGCGCGCACGGCAACATCACGCGCTCGTTCTCCATCTCCTCCAGGCAAATTGCGCACGCGCTTCGCTTCTTCTTCTTCGTGGGGACAACGACACCCTCGCCTTCTTCACTATTACCATTCGCAGTAGCTGATGCCTGGTCGTCAGCGTCATTGCTCCTGTGACGCTGTTTCTCCAGCTGCAGCAGGAACCGCAGCCGCGCCAGTTTCTCGCGCATTTCCAGCTCGCCGAGCACGCGCTCGCTCTCAAACGACGCAAACTTGACCGGCACCTCGTGCTCCTGGAGTTTATAGAGCTTCTCGGCAGCGGTCGTGACCTGCTCGCCCTCCAGCCGCACGCGGATCTGCATGGTCGCCATCTCGAGTTCATCGAGCCCGCCCAGTCGCTGGTGCTGCACCTGGAAGAGCTTCTTCGCCGCGTTCCACTCTTTCTGGACCTGGGTCCAGAACTCGAGCTCTTCGCGCATCCCTTCCTGAGGCGAAAGGGGTCGGTCTGCCTCGTCGTCGTCAAAGTGATCTCTCGCCGCCATCACAGTTCGCGTGCTGCTCGCGATCTCTCGAAACACTTCGAGCAACAACGACGACGTGTTGACTGGGTTCGCTGCCGCGCTTTCTCCCTCCTCTACATCATAGATCCCAGCGCTGTTCCTCTCCCCTCGTCTGCTGCTTGAAAGAGAAAAGAAGCGAACGCTCTCTGATGCACTAGCAGCTGCGCTGTCAATCCCGAGAAAATGCTGCTTGAACGCTTCGAGCTCCTTGTACAATTTGCAGTGGTCGCACACCGGTCCGTCACGCGCATCGCGACACTTCTTGCAGTTGCCCGAGAGTTCCACGTCCTTCTTCGTTGGCGGCTTCGTGCTCATCTTGCGCAGCTTCTCGTATAGGATCGCCCGCTTCTTGGAAAGTTCCTCCAGCTCGTCCAGGAAAACCATTTGGAAGCCTGCGATCGTGGAGAACGAGTTGCAGAACTTCGTCGACCACTTCGTGCCAAACGACAGAAGCCGCGCGCGCAGACGATCCGCAAACAGCAGCACTTGCTCTGGCGCTTTTTGCTCGAGTGTGGAGAGCGCAGTGACCCACCAGAGGCTGCTGCTGCACAGAACGCGACGCTTCTTCGCTGAAGACGATCGAGCGAGCACTGACAATGAATCCTCCTCCACTGCCTTTGCGATCGCTTCAAACGAGTGGAGAGCAGCCGAATGCGACGCCTCCACCTGGTACAGATAGAACTTCTTGATCTTGGACGCGCACACGTCCAGCACCTCGCATTCTCGTTTAATCGCGTCGACACTCGCAGTCTCTGTCAGCGACACCTCACCTGCTTCGTCAGTTGCAACGGCCTGCGCGAGCGCTGGCAGATTTGGGAGCAAACTGTTCTCTTTCGGATTGTTGGAAATGTCTGTCATTTCGCTCTCCAAGGTACTCAGATCTCTTCTGATCACGTTGGAGCTGCTCGCCGCAGTAGTAGTAGTATGCATAGCGCCTTGATCTTCACCATCGCCACCACTTGAACCGCTGCTCTCATCCACTTCGATCTTGAAAATAGTGCGCACGCAACGCGCAAGATTCTCCAAAATGTGCAGTCTCGGCAGCAAATCTGCACGGAACAAATCCCAATTACCTTTGATCACTTGGATGGACGACAGGTACTTGAGCACTGCAACGGGGGTCTCGTGCGTGATCAAGTAGAGCGACGCGAGTCCGTTCTGCGCTGCGAGGTACTTGCGCTGTCCTTCTTCGCACTCGCGCTTGCACTTGAGAATGAGCTCGTGCAGGAATTCGTCCATCGACAGCACTCCACCGCCGCCAGCGCCGCTGCTGCCGTTTGCTTCGCCGTTGACCGACGATCTCCCATTACGAAGCGAAAACATCCCGCTGAGCGTGCTCCCGACCTGTGGATGGCAGCAGATCTGGCGCAGCACGAGCAGGTCGTGCCAGATTTTCTCCGTCACGTCCACACTACTCAAGCTGTTGCCACTGCCGTTGTCAAGAGCGCATTGACTCTGCCGCTGGTACTCCTTCACCATCGCGACGATCACTTTCTCCTGCTCGTCGTAAAAGTGGCGCTCGACGTCTGAGAAGCGACACCAGATCAGTTCGGTCACTTGATCCGGTAGGTTCAGCTGGCTGAGCACGTCGTTCTTCGCAGTTCGCCACAAGAGCCCACCACCATCACGGCTGCTGCTGTTGGTCCTCCCATCCCAGAGCAGAATGTCGAGCACGCGCTCAATGGCACCTCTCAAGAAGCACTTTTCGACATTTTCTTTGAACAACTGGGACCCCAAAGTCTCGTCGTCGTATGGAGCGAGCCGCAGAAACTTGAAACAGCCAAACAGATCGCCGACCTGGGTCGAGAACGGCGTGCCCGTGACCACCCATTTCATCTCGGCCTTGATCTTCGCGACCGTTAATGCCGCCTGCAGCTGCGCGTTCTCGACACCAACCTGCGCTTCGTCCATGCAAACGCGCCAGAACTTGAGGAAAATGAGTGGGGACGCCACAAACGCGTACTTTTTGCGCTTCTGTCGCGTGCTGGAGCGCCGCTCGTGCAGGAGGTCAGTTGGCAAATGATACAGATCCGAGCTCAGCGCCTCGTACGTTGTGAGCACCACGTCATAGGACGATATCTCAAGACCAGCGTTCGCAAGGATCTTCCACTCGGCGCTTGGCACGCCTCTGAGCGAGGCCAGGCGATTGCGAAGCGCCTTCACTCCTGGATACCGCAGTAACTTCAACACTCCCGGCTTGACGTGGCGTTTGAGCTCCGTCTCCCACTGGTTGTGGATGGCTTCAGGCGAGACGATGAGCGTTGTCTTGCACGCAAACTCGGGGTTCTCGGTCGCCTGACAGTGGAAACACATGAACAAGCTCGCTGTGTACTCTTCACTCCCTGAAGATAGAGGGTGCTCATGCGTGCGATCGGCAAAGAGCTCCTCTTCGGCGCTGTAACCTGTACATAGCTGGTGGTGCCACGTCTCGCAGAAATCACACTGGACCCATCCGCGCTCTTCGTCTTCAGTGCTGCCGCAAATGCAGTCGCGTTCCGTCGACTCTTCTCCTTCTTCTTCTTCCGCCTTAGACTCTGAATCGTAGAGTGGTACTTGATGCGAAGATTGCAAAATCGGTCGTGCTTCCGCCCATGGGTTGCAGAGCACCAGCGTGATCACTTCGACCGTCTTGCCCAGTCCCATCTCGTCTGCGAGGATGCCGCCACGGACAGAATTCAGGTTGAAGCTTGGAGGAGCAACGTTGTGCAGCGCAGCTTCGTTGTCGCCGCCGTCATCATTCTCAATCGAAGAGAAGAATCGTGCAGTGAATGGGTCGTACGCAAGAGATGTCGCTGTTGCTGATAACTCATTTTGCTGAGAACCAAAGCCAGGAAACTGGACCAACATGCTCCTTTCTTCAACGTTTGCTTCTGGGTTCTCTCGCGAAAGCATCCATGAGACTGCTGCTTTCTGGTACGGACGGAGCGTTGGTAGGAGGTTTGTAGCGCTCGCTTCTTCAAAGTTGCTCGTGTCACGCTGCAGTTGTTGTTGAGAATTGATGCACGCGTAGATGTCGTGGATGTCAAACGCCACGCGCTCGATGCTTTCAGAGCCAATGGGGCTGGCAAACCGGTCGTAGAGCACGTCAATCTCCTTCCAGTAGGGATACTCGCACTGGTTTTGATCTCCTCGAGCGTTTCGGAGTAGCCAGATCATCACATGGTGCATACTCCGGTGGCAGGATGCGGTCTTTCGTGCAGGGAGAGCGACGTGGTGGTGGGCTTGACCATGCACATAACGGTATGGCTGCCAGGCAATGCCAACTCTCCACGCGAGTGAGTCATCGCAATCATCAGTGGGGGTTTGACGCTGGTCTCCGTTGGCACCATGTCTCTGGACAATTTCCAAAACGAGCAACTCATTCTGCACGAGGTTCACGAGATGTGCGCTCAAGATCGGATTCGTATCTGGAAAGAGCTCTTGCAGCGTCATATCGGTTCGTATCTTCATCTCGTCGCCGGCTTCGTCCTTGTCGTTAAATGTACACAGCGTGATCGTCCCGGCGGGTGCATTCAGCTCCAGACCAATCACAACACCGGCACTGCCACTGCTCGTCGACGATCCTACGCACTCTTGTGTCAACTCTTTGAAGGCGGCAATCTCATGGAACAGCTTGGAATGCTCACGCTCCTGCTGCTGCAACTGGACTCCCCATTCCAGCCACAGCGCGTCGCGGCGATAGTGCGAAGTCCACGCGTCTCGGAACGTCAGTCGAAGCGGTGGCGCTGACGCCAAAGCAATTTCACTCATTGTGCGCTCCCAAACGCGCAAGATCGGGTCTTCATAGCTCGCTTGCTGCCGCTTCTGCTTCTTCTTCTTCCGCTTCTTGCTTGTGCGCGTCGCGGCATGGCCGTTGGAGCGCTGCTCGTCATCGTCGTCGTCGTCGTCCTGCACGAGATCCACGACGTCATCCGCCTCTTCGTCGTCGCCGTCATCCGCTCGTGCCTGTGCGTCACTACCGTCGCGTGGCCGCTTGCGCTGCACGTGCAGGGGTTTGCGGCGCCCCATCCGACTCACTTGCCTCGCTTTTGGCTTTTGGCTTTCGCTTTTGCCTATCCTTTCTGGGAATGAGGTTTGTGATGATCGAAAGTGAAGGTCATGCCATTCGCTAAAGTACCGTATCGGCCCTGTCCTAAGCGTAGCACCGGCAAGGCAAGAGGCTACTAATAAGGTATTACACGTGGACCAAGGTGCCTCTATCTGATTGGCTGAAAATAATTAATTGATTTTATGGAACAATTCTCTAATTCTTTAGTGAATTGAAGTCAAGGGAGAGCCTCTCTAAAATATAAAGAGGTAGCCCCCAACCCATACAACAAGAAAGTCAAAAGGGAAAAAGCTCATATACACGTATTTCAAAACGATTAGGACAAACTGTTGACAATAACCTTCTGTGATTGGACAAAGCTGAATTACGCTTAGGACAAAACGACCCTTAGGACAGGGCCAATACAGTACGCATTTTGGGTGTTCGTATTAGTGGCATGTCAGTGTTTTGATTGGAGGCAAACTGTGGAAGACAGTCGCTGTGTCGCTCAGATGTGGACAATTTCTGACCTCTTGGTGGGCTCAACAAATTGGTCAGGATATCTTGGAGGTGTTGATATTCGAATCGTGTGCTGGGGGCTACTATGTGATGGCACATAATGGCTGGCGTCGCACTGCTGGAGAGATATAGCCGGCGTTCCACGGCTTGTGGTTTTCTTTGTGTTTGGTTTGCTGGCAGCTCTTGCTTGATCGTGGATAGATGTGTTGAAGCAAGCTAGCAATTCAGATGAGAAGCAGTTCTCGAAATTCGATGAGCCACAGCTCGTTGTCTTTAAAGAGCGCGTTCAAATACGGTGATGAAGACATGGTGATGCGGCATGGACCAAGGATGTACACCCACAGCAGGAATTTTACAGCATGTTCAACAGGTTTTGGCTGCTCGTCAGGGCAGATCTCTGGCACTGGGTAGTGGGAAACAGTGAGGAAAACTGAATTGTCAATCTCCACACGATGCGTCAGAGCCACACATTTCACACACACACAGCAAATACTTGGCGACGTCCTTCGCTATACCAGCCGCTGATTTTACTAAACCTCGGATTTGAAAATGTGTGGTGGGTAGTTGTTGTAATTTCACCGCAAAAGATCATTTGGTAGATGTGGGTGGCAACGTCAATGACGACCACACCGACACGACTCGTCAACGGCAAGCTCATGAAGGGGCTTGAAAGCGACTTGGAGCGGATTTCGTGCTGCTGGTGAATTTTCATCCACACGCGTGATAGGTCGATTCAAGAAAGTTGATTCGACCAACTCTCGTAATACAATGATAATATTCAACTGCAGCAAACTCCAGTCAGGCAAATACATAGGAGCGGGGTTGACAACTCTTCTCTTCTCTCTATCTCTTCTCGGGCAAGCAGATCATGCGCCCCAGTGCACGATGTACCTCGACCTACACATTCACATAACATTGTCAGTCAATCAATCACAATTCATGCACACAGCCACTCGCAAGTTTGCGAATCCGCTCTCACCTGAACATCTGGACCGTGAAAGATCTCACCGTCGACGCACAGCAGATCCGCGGGGTTCTCTGTGTGCAGTGTAAACGCGCGCGTGCGGATGAGCTGCACGCGCTTCTGGCCGATATGCGATCCGTCGTCAAAGCCCAACATCATCTTCGCCACGTTCAGGCGCGAATACGGACCTTCCATGAGCATGAGGTAGTAGTAGCCGTCATCCATGGACGCCGTGGGGGCAATGTGTCCATCGCTGGCTGCGTGCGAGACGTTCATGGCCCAGAACATGTGGAACGAGCCTGTGATCTCCTTCCATTCGCCAGCAGCACCTCCTGTGTCTGCTGCTGCCAGAAGTGGATCCTGCTTGAGTAGGTGAGACTGATATTTCTGCTGCTGGGATAAGCAGTCAAGCGCGGGTCGAACCTCTTCCTCTTTCGACGCGAGGGGATCCCGAACGCGCTCGTGGTACTTTGCAGGCGGCCGTGCATCTGCGTCCGAACTCAGGTAGCGCAACGTGCCGTTGTACTGCTTGTGTCTCGACAGGATCTTGGCAACCGAGGCGATCGTAAAGCGGATCCCGCCAAAGAAGCGATAGCGCTCCGACTCAATGTCCACGTCCGCGATGAACGCCCACTCGAGCGACAAAAACGAGAACTTGACCTCCTGCTTGCCGTTGCTGATGCTCGAGATGTCCAACTCATTCGCAGAGCCCTTCGCAAGCGCATACGACGCGTTGAGCGCCTCCATCGCTTCACCACTGCGATGCAGCAGCGAGACCGCCAAGCCGTTCCCCGATCCACCCGGTATGATCTACAAAGCGAACACAATAGGAGAGTATCCCTTGGGTTAGGAGCGTCCACTTCAGTTGGACAATTGAGCTTGAAGTATACTGCTATACGTACGCCCAGAGGTTGCTGGATCGCTTGCTCCCAGTCGGGTCGCTTCATGATGCCTTGCAAAACTATAGCAACAATAATGAACACGAGTTCACAAAGCATAGACACAGACTTGTTAGTGGCCGTCAAGCTACACAGTCGACATGGAGCAATGCATGCGGATCGCTAGCCATTCGCAAAACCAACGTACTCTCTGACAAAAGCCCGTCACCGCCGACCGCGACGATGCAGTCGTACGTGTTGAGCGGTACTTTCGCGACCACGTCGCTCGCGTGGTACTGGTGCTGCGTAATCAGCACCTCGCACTCGATGTTGCTCTGCTGCATCATCGGCGCGACCAGCGTGTCGTACAGTTGCTGCGCTCGGCCCGTCCCGCCCGCTGGATTGATCAGGATCAGGTATTTCTGCACCACACAATGAGATCCATCCATGAGTTTCACAATCAACAAGAGAGCTCAGATATGTGCAATAGAAAGATGGAAAGGTGGACGTACGCGACGGCTGAGCTGCGGTGGCTCTATCCCTGTTCGGGGCTTGATCGAGTGCGCGATGCGTGGGTCTGCGAGGCTCTGGATCGCGTGCACCACACGTGGCACGTACGTGTCGATGTCGTCGCCCGCGTATCGAAACACCCACTGCACCAGCATGCGCTCGCGCAGTCCCTCTGCTTCTTCTTGCGGAGGCTTTTCATACGCAGTAGTGGTGCTGCTGAAGCTGTTTCTGTCGCTCACAGCAGCCGTGTCTTGCGATTCCGAACCGCGTCCAAAGCACGAGAACGCGTCAAACTTGCTGCCAAACGTGATGCTTTGCCAAATCGACGCCTTCGGTTTGACCACACAGCCAAATACGACAAACTCCATGGCTTTCTTGTTACTTTTCGATGGACTGGGTGAGTAGCCTGGCACGAGCGCCTCCACCTGGCTGTCATCTGTCAACACTGCAGCGCCAAGGATGTCCTCCCAGCGGATCACTTCGTGGGAGACGCCGCCGCCCTGCGCTTTCTCTTTCATTGCTGCTCTTGAGTGCTGGTTCCTCGCGCTGTCATTGTCCTCATTGTCTTCCTCATGCAGAGAAGGCGGGGAGCTGGGATGATGCAGCTCCACACCTCTCTGCGTCACGCGCAGGCGCTTCGTCAATGGACTGTTGCCGGTACTGGCGCTGTTGGCGAACGCGCGACACTCGACCACGCGCGAGCGCAGCGGGCTCTTGTCGCACGCTGTTGCTGCTGGTGTCGCCGCCGTCTCCATGCTTGCTGCCCGTCGGTCGGTCGTGTGGCGCTGCTTTTGCGATCTATTCGCAGAGTGAAGGGGCGAGTTTTTTTTAAAAGAAGTTGAAGTCCAGCCCAGAGAAGGCGTCTGGCTGGTGTGAGACCCTTTCGCTTTCTGCTTCTTTCTGTGGCGCTGTGCTGTTCTTCCTTTGCCAGAACAGAACTGGCGACATCTGTGTGGCCGGCAGGTGATCCATCATCGACGGCGGCGCTTGGGAAAGTCAGCGGAGAAAGAACGCGATGAGAAGAGCGGTGATTACGATCGGTCGCGACGCTGCGAATCACCCAACCACAACCCCATACACAGAGAGTGACGGTGTTGATGGGTGTTGCTTGGTCTTTTGCGGCGATGGCGACTCAACACAGAAGACTTGCTGAACGCCCACAACGTGCGTGAGACGGCAGTATGTACATGGACGCCCTCGATACGCTTCGTTCCTTCATGGCTCAACTTCTCCGAAATGATAATGTGGCAGAGAGCCCTCGTTACGAAGAGTGCTTGGTATTACAAAGTAATGTTGCCACCATGATAGCTGTGTGGACAACAAGCGCAATGGTCACGGCTCCTTTGAGGTCAGGGACACATCATGCAGCGAGTTCGCTGCAGCTGCAGCGTCATGGAAGTGGCCTCCTGCTGTCATCAGTGCGTTGTGTCAAAAGGTTGTTGATGCTGAGGAAGAACAAAAAGATACTCGTCATTAAAACGAAACCACGTGGAAGAGTGACTCGAATGACATGGATACACTTCCATTCCCACCTCTGGTCATGGAGTTCCAGACAGATAATGGCACCAGCACTTCTCATGGGCACTCGCTCAAACACTCGTGGCTGCCCACACTCACCATCACATCTCTTTACCGAAAGCCAAACTGTTGGGCGCACATACGTCACTAAGATCCTCCGGCATGGCGCAAATTCAACATCATGTCATTCTAGGCCAACACCTTTTGATGATGGCATGATCTCTCAGTTATATTCACAGAGAACTGGATCACCTCATGGATCTCAACGATCCCTTTGATCAGCCGAATGTCAGTCCCTCCCACCAAGAGTCAAGCTGGCAGACAACACAACTGGAGACGACAAGAATGAAAGGAAAGTATGATGACAACTTGCACATGAATTCATTCATTGTTTATTAGCAGTGGAATGGGTGAATGGAGGCGTATCGGTTTGCAGTTAAAAAGAATAGTTTGTTGCTCTTCATCGTGAATCTCAGTGGATTGACAGATTTAAAAGGTTTCTCCTCATTTACGCCCGTGGACAACACAATGCAGACATGCACATACGCACCAATGCACACACGCACAAACTGAATAAGGACTTGCATCGGTTTGCAGTTAAAAAGAATAGTTTCGTTTGTCTTCATCGTGAATCTCAGTGGATTGACAGATAAAAGGTTTCTCCTCACTTGCAAGTCCTCGATCACGCGGCGCCACGCCGCATTATCGTTCACAAACACACTCGCACACACTCCATGCAATCGGATACAATACACACACAGGGGCGCATACTCACTCATACGCAGATACACTTTGGGGGTCTGGGGAATGTCAGAGCTTTGTTTTGTTTCTCGAGTATCACCAACGCGAACTGCTGTGCAGCCGCTCAGATGACCGTCGTGAAAATGTCGAGATAAAGAATCATCATCTTCCGCACGTCGTACAAACACATACACATACTCAACACACGCTCTGCACAGGGGCACCAGACGAGGCGACACGACCGGACAGACACACTGCAAGCACTCCGAGATCTGGCTGCTGCAAGCTCCGCTTGTACGCTTGTGTGGCTTTGCCTCTTTGACTGCAAGGAGCAAAGGAGCCAACCAACCGTCCATCCGTTTCGACATTTCGTAAAAAAAGGTAAAAATGCAAATCGAACGTAATTACGTGTCACTTAGATTTTTGCGCCAATCGCTGTGCGCGAATTTAAAGCATAAATTTGAGGCACCAGTGCGCTTTCCATTTTTGTGAGCCATACAAACAGATGATAGAAGCATTTTGATGATACGTTGGCGCTTCTCGAGAATAAATGCAGATTGGGGTCCATTTCATGAACAAGAGAAGGGAACAAGAGAAGGTGGTCTTCAGTCTCTGTCCCACAGCTCAGTGCAGCTACCTCTCTGTCATGCGGCGCGTTCTCCACCAGGTGCGCGTGTACCTGCAGCAGCCGCTGCTGGAAGCTTGCTGTGTGCATCCATCATTACACTTCCCTGGC
>JAASGK010000242.1:0-32246 GCA_023334195.1 Globisporangium emineosum
AGAGCCAATCACTGTGCCAAGTTGCTCTGCAGGAAGCAGGCAACACACTTGCGCACGAGTCCTTGAGCGAAGGTGTCCATACACGCTTCCTCACTCTGTGCATTGTACTGCGTAACTCGAGCATTGACTTGCCCGGTTACAGGCCCAATCCATCCACGTCGGCTTTACACCACAAGGTGTTGCATGGTTTTGTGTTCCAAACAGCTAACCTCAACGCTCAGCGTGCAAATTCACCTCCAGTTACCCAGAAGAGGCAACTTCCAGCCAAATCAGCTATCGAGTGCTGCAACTAACGCTCGAATCGAAGTGCTCGCTTCAAACTTACAAGAAGGCCCAACGCTGACAAAATTTCCGCTTAATTAAGCTGGCCCTACTACGTACGACATACAACGTGTATTTGTTCGCCAGGCACAAAGCCAAATCGTCGAGGTCCCCACTCGAGTGAGCTTCGTGCGGGTGTACTCGTTCCCCTTTGTCTCTACTTGGAACCCGTGGCTTCGAGAATCCAAATTGCGATCGGACAGCCAACGACCACCAGCAAACTGACCAAACTCACCCGCCACAAGTCGCAGTTAGCTTTCAAAGTTGATCGTCGACGCCACAGCCAAACCAACAAAGCCACCCAAAGTCTTTGCTAAAACCCTTGGGCTTGCTCATTTTACGCAAAGTCTTTGGGTGAGCAAAACTGTTGCGTTTAACTTGAAATTTGTGAGGAAGCCAAGCGAAAGACTTTGAGGATGAGGTTTAACACTTTAAAAAACGAGGCTTTATTTGAATAATATTCGGTTATCCGGACAAAATGTACATTGAGGCAGATGTCTTATGTCTCTCTCAGAGCGAAGCTAACCGTTTAAAATGACATACAAGTCTGTTGCATGTCAATTTAAATAGTATCACTGTCAAATTACATTTTAAGCACGTCATCAAATTTGACATTTACACATAAAATTAGAGCATATTCATTTAGGGATTGAAAACGGTATGCTCAACTCACTGGATTGGATTGAGCTGCCCACATACAAAAAGCAAGATTCCAACAGCACCATGAGCGGATCGAAGCGACGAGTGATCGACAGGTGTGTACATGTGTCACTCTTTCTTCATGACCCTAGGCGTACATGTGTATGCGAGAACTTGCTTAGTAGCACCACTGACTCGTGTTCACCACGCACTTTTTATCGCCGTTCAGTGGCACCAGCAGCAGTGACAGCGACGACGACGTGCCTCTCTCCAAGCTCCGCGCGGATGCGCGCGCTGGGATCGACATCACGATCAAGGCCGAACCGACGATCAAGAAGAGGGACCCTGCCCCAGCGCCTTCAGCCGATGCGCCCGTGAAGGTTAAGACCGAGACCAACGGACGCGCAGCGGCGGCGGTGAAGACCGAGAAGAAAGAGGCGGCGGCGAGCGACAGCGAGGACGACGTGCCGATCAGCGGGCTGCGCGAGCGCAAGAAGATCAAGATCGAGGTGAAGACGTCGTCGGCGCCGCGCATGAAGAGCTCGAGTGCCCGGCCGTCGTCCGTGCGCACGCCGACGAGAACCAAGAAGCGCGTCATCAAGGTGGGTCTATCTATCTCTTTCTACGTTAAGAGACGCGCCAACCAAAAAAATATCTTGGTGGTGTGGGGTGGATGGATGGGTCTGTCTGTCTCTGTGAATCTGTCATTGTTGTGTGACTGATTGGATTGGGTTGATGTCTTGTTGTGTGTGTCTGCAGATCAAGTACAAGCAGCAGGAGTGCACGGAGGAGCTCTACCAGACGCTCAAGGGGCGGCTCACACAGGAGCTGCTCTGCCGATGGTGGTACGCGATGGAGTGGCCGCCTTCGAAGGCCAAGGAATCGGTGAGCTTGCTGTTTGTTTGTACGGTTTTTATAAGGAGCCATCGACCAGGTGCTAACGACTATCCTTTGTTGGTGTCTATAGAAATTGCATGGCGTGCAAGAGCTCGATGGTTTCCGAGGCGCGTACATCCGAGTCAGGGTACGTCGCTCTGTATCGTCTTATGTCTGGCTGCGTTGCTCTGCGCGTCGAGGTCGAATCTAAAATGTGCTTGGCATGGGAAATACGAACTCTAGGGCGACGAGATGGGCTCGATCGTCGACACACGCACGCCCATCGGCAAGCCGTCGTTCCTGCATTTCTTCGCGATGCCCTCGGCGGACATCCAGAAGCTGCTACTGAAGGCGTACGAGAAGCAGATGCAGGCATTAATAGAGCACGAGGTGCGTTCGTATTCAGCTCAAGAAGCTATCTGGGCAAGTTGGTTTTGCCTAACATCTGAGCTTTTGTTACTTCTAACAGGGAGAGGACGCGCCGATGCTGAAAGAGCTGCAATCTGCGAAGGCGTCGGCTGCGCGGATCTCGCCGGAGAAGGCGGACCGAGGCGTGCAGAAAGCGCTCAAAGGCTACAAGGAGCTCGCGGAGCAGCTCCGAGAGATCGAAGAGCGCGCCATGAAAGAGGAGAACACCGCGACGGAGGAAGACGACGAGGATGATGATGACGATGACGATGACGATGACGACGACGAGTGAGTCAGTAGAGTTAGCGAGAAGAGAACAGAAGAGGGGACGCTGTCGAGATCACCAAGAGAGGCAGAGAATGAGGTTGGCGGAGACTGGCAGAGGCGATATGATTGCCTTACTGTGAACCTGGAAACCCGTCTTCGGACCCAGCAAACTACTAACAAATACAGGTTCACGTCCATCCATTCACTTCTCCATTTCAACCACTCTTATGAGTTTGGCACAGAAAAGCAACAACATGACTTGGCTTCATTAAAAAAAAGCGCAATCTAACGTAATGTATCCATCCATCCACTAACAACCTACTACTATCACTACCACTGGAACAACCAAATCAGTTGAAAGCTGCGCGCAGGTTCTCTCGGCAGTACGCGTTGCCGACGCCGCCGATGCCAAACGCAGGTCCGATGCGTCCGATACGCGCCACCGCCGACTTGACGTACTCGCGCTGCACGAAGCGCATGTGCTGCGCCGCGCTCACGCCTTTGTTGTTGTACAGGTCGAGGCCGAGCAGGTGCAGCGGCGTCGACACAAACTGCACGAGCGCGGGGCACAGCAGCTGCGCGATCGTCTTGGCGCGCGACGGCTCCACGCCGGCGTCGTCTTCGAGCTTCTTCGCGACCGACTTTGGCGCGTTGAACGATGCTGCGACCGTGAGCGAGTCACGCACGGCGAACAGTCCGACCGCGCCGATCGGGAACGCCGACGGCGCCACGACGCCAAACATCTGCGCGAACGCGCGGTCCTTGGCGATGCAGAGCGACATGTTCACCGCGGTCGTGCCAAGGAACTTGGGCATCTGGTTGTCGCTCTCGGTCCACTCGCAGATCGTGTCGATCGCGTTCGCGCTCGCGTACGTGGCTGTATAGAGCCCAAAGACGATCGCAAACTCGCGCTTGCGGATGAACTGGAATGGGTTCGCCACGAACGCGCGCGCGAGCTCCTTGACGCCTGTCGCGAGCGGGCGCGCGCCGCTGGCGTTCTCGATGATCGCGCGGTCGACAATCGTGATGAACGGTGACACGGCGAAGGACGCGGTCGCGGCGGAAGCCACATCGATCGCGAGGTTCTTGGCTACGACCGCCAGGGACTCGCTGCTTGGCTGCTGCTTCTCTAGCTGCTCGAGGGTCTCGCGGAGCGGCTGGTGGACTTCCTTCATCGCTGCTGCTGCTGTTGCTGTGAGGAGGTCTGCTGGTGTAGTGGCGACTGTGCAGCAGAGAGCGTGCGGGGGCGGGCGCCAATGCGGAAGTGAGGCGCGCCAGTGCCAGTGCTTCCAGTGCTTTGTGTTTGAGCAATACACGCAAGGGGGATGGAGCTCTTCATGGAGTCGCTGGTGTGACGTTGCCTCGCTCAGATGAGCGGCATCATCGGAAAGGTTTGGAAGGAGAGAGAGAGTTGGTTCTTTTTATTTAACGACGGGTGGGAAGGCTTGCGGGTTTCGATCAAAAGACCCGTTTATAAAACCTGTGCTATTTTGGATATAATTTGGAAGTTTAAAAGAAAATGGGTGGGTTTGAATGTGGGTTTTAAGGAAGAAGTTGTAGCTGCGATGGGTTGACCCGAGCCGTTTTTTGTCCAACGTTAATTAGGTAAACGCGAGCGAGCCAACTGATGGAACTTCAGTTTGCGCCGCGAGTGGAAGAGATCGCCTGCATCATATGCATAATATTCGTGCATCCGTCCATGTGCGAGCACCACTGCGGCATCAGCTGGCATCTGGATGCCATGGCTCTTTATTATTGTTCCTGCCGCTATTTGACCTCCATTGCGTTTGCCTTATCAATGGATATGGTCCATGGTTTCATTTCAAAGGCAACCAGCATTGCAAAAGTTCGTTCATGCGAGAGAGCGCTCTATTCGAGAACATCCTGTACCATGCGCTTCTCCTTTCCAGAGGGGGAATTATGAATGCAATTGCATGAGACGCAAGTGAAGAGAGAAGCAAAGCAAATAGGATGTCGCTCTTCGTGCTCGTGGGCTCCAAGGAGCCGCTCTACAAGATGGAGATGAAGTCGCGCAAGGAGGAGAGCGCGCACGTTGACGAGTTCCTGCTGCACTCGGCGCTGGACATTGTGGACGAGATGATGTGGACCACGCAGACCATGGCGCTCAAGGTCGTAGACAAGTTCAACGACCAGCTCGTGTCGGCGTTCGTGACCGCGACGAACGTCAAGTTCCTGCTGCTGCACGAGACGCGCAACGACGACACCATCAAGGCCTTCTTCCATGAAGTGCACGAGCTCTATTTAAAAGTGCGTATTGCGTGTGATGGTGGTGGTGGTGCTCATTTCCGTGTGTCGGGGCTTTCACATTGTACTTGTATTTCCTTTCTTTCAGGAGACTCACATGCGTATCTATCTTTCTGTGCAATGGTACTGTAGCTGCTGATGAACCCATTCTACGAGTACGACACGCCCATCAAGTCCGAGGTGTTTGACGCGCGCGTCAAGACGCTGGCGCGCCGGTATCTGTAGGCAACGACGCACATGGTATTCACGCTGAGCATGGAATGAATAATGAATGGTACACGGGTTAACAGGTGAACACGCACGGCATGCACCAGTGAGACTTGGATTGTTTTTCCTAATTGACACGCATGAACAACGTTGGCAACACCAACAACATTAGATTTGCTTTTTCCAAAACACGTCGGCGAAGAATTCCACCTTAGTTTATTATTTAGTATTGCAAAGGAGCCCTCTGTCCCATCTTGTTGCTAGAATGTCGAGCACACAAGCCAAACACTTAGGCGCGGACGACCTGACCGGCGATGCGGTCCAAGTCCTGCTGGCCGTGCGAGGTGATCTTGCGACCGCCCTTGTTCACGCCCTCTGGGCACTTCTCCACGACCTTCATCTCCTCGAGCTGCTGGAGGATGTGGCGGATCAAACCGCCCGAAGCCTGCTGGAAGTGCTGACGGTGCACGCCACGACGGGCGGCACCACCGTACACCTTCTTCAAGGCGCCGACACCAGTGTACTGGCGCAGGTAGACCTTGCGGGCGATCGACGCGGCACGCACGAAGTACCAGTCTGGGTCGTTTGGCGAGAACTCCTTGAACGACGCGGTCTTGACGATGTCCCACCACGATGGGAGCTCGATCTTGCCCGAGCGCTTCAAGTGCTCGGCGTAAGCCTTGATGAAGTCGGCGGCCTTGACGTCACGCACGGTCACGCCACGTGGGGTTTCTTCGTATTCAGCCATTGTAGTAGTCTGAGCAGCAGCAACAGCACGCATTCACACAGTTCGCAAGAGGGCACACAGACAGATTAAGAACACGTCTGTACCACCGTACACATCGCCGAGAGCCCGCGCATTGCTGCTTGGGACCCCCGTCGCATCGCACAGGACAGTCTCGGTTCTCAAGAGAGAGAACATAACGTCATTTTCAAACGAAGCCACACAGCAACAGAGCGCACGTACGTGTAGAGGCTACACCACAATACAACACTGCAGGCGCGACACGACCGACCGTCACTCCGCAACACCCTCGGACGGGCAACAGGCTACTCCACAAAGCCCATGCCCACTCCCATACACGCATACACATAGAGAAAGCGGCGGCACTTACTTGTTAGAGAGAGACTTTGCAACAAATGGAATAACACTCGCATGGCGCGCGAGCGGCTCCCGCGAAGCTCCCCACCAGTGAAAGCCCTGTTTTATTATTCTCCAATTATATGTGCCATAATTCAATTTCCACGTTTTGATTCGCTGAAAAGCGACCCGATGGTTCCCACCAATCGATTGGATGGTGGATATGCTGTTTCGGAGGTTTGTGGACGTGAACCAGTATGCTGTTGCGCAGGTTCGGCGCGGCTCGCTGGTGGGGCGTCGCTTTCGGTTGGCTGGGATCGTTGCGGCCCAAAGCGCATGGGACGTTAGTTCTTTTTCAAGCAAAAAGCGCGTAAGCTCCGCTCGCTCTCTTCATCTAGAAAACAACCACCCACACACTCACCCGCAGACTCTTAGCCATGCTCGTGCTCTTCGAAACCGCGGCGGGCCACGCGCTCTTTAAGGTGCAGGACGAGTCCAAGCTCGCGAGCGCCGACGACGTCTTCAAGCACTTCGAGACCTCGGACAAGGCCAACAAGGTGCTCAAGCTCAAGGGCTTCAATGCGTTCAAGGACACGACCGAGGCCGTGGCCGCGGCCACCGACATGGTCGACGGCAAGGTCGGCAAGGCGCTCAAGAAGTTCCTCAAGAAGAACATCGTGGACGCCGGCCTCAAGGACAAGCTCGCGGTCTCGGACAAGGCGCTCGGCGGTCTGATCAAGGAGAAGATGGGCATCCAGTGCGTGCACGACTCGGCGGTGAACGAAGTGATGCGTGGCATTCGCGCGAACATGAACTCGCTCATCTCGGGCCTCGAGGACGAAGACCTCAAGTCCATGACGCTCGGTCTGTCGCACTCGCTCTCGCGCTACAAGCTCAAGTTCAGCGCCGACAAGGTCGACACGATGATCGTGCAGGCGATCGGCTTGCTCGACGAGCTCGACAAGGAGATCAACACGTACGCGATGCGCGTGCGCGAGTGGTTCGGCTGGCACTTCCCTGAGATGGGCAAGATCGTCACGGACAACTTGCAGTACGCCAAGTCGGTGCTCAAGATGGGCATCCGCTCGAACGTGAAGAACTTGGACTTTTCGGACATCCTGTCGGAGGACGTCGAGGCGTCCATGCGCGAGGTGTGCGAGGTGTCCATGGGTACCGACATCTCGGAGGAGGACGTGACCAACATCTCGTCGCTCTGTGAGCAGGTGATCTCACTGACCGAGTACCGCGCGCAGCTCTTCGACTACCTGAAGAACCGCATGAACGCGATCGCGCCCAACCTCACGGTCATGGTCGGCGAGTTGGTCGGCGCGCGTCTCATCGCGCACGCCGGTTCGCTCATGAACCTGGCCAAGCACCCAGCGTCCACCGTGCAGATCCTCGGTGCCGAGAAGGCGCTCTTCCGCGCGCTCAAGACCAAGCACGACACTCCAAAGTACGGTCTCATCTACCACGCATCGCTCATCGGCCAGACCGCGCCAAAGCACAAGGGTAAGATCTCGCGTGTGCTCGCGGCCAAGACCGCGCTCGCTGTCCGCGTGGACGCGCTCGGCGACGCCACGGAAGCCACGATCGGCTTTGACAACCGTGCCAAGGTGGAGGCCCGCGTGCGCCAGCTGGAGAACGGCCTGACGGGCGTGATCTCGGGCAAGGGCAAGACCAAGAACGAGGCGAAGAAGTACGTGAAGCCAGAGAGCAGCAAGACATACAATGCCGAGGCGGACATGACGGTGACCAGCAGCAAGAAGCGAAAGGAGGAGGAGACCAAGCCGGCGGCCGTGGAGGCCTCGGACGAGGAGGAGGAGAAGCCAAAGAAGAAGAAGGCCAAGAAGGAGAAGAAGGCCAAGAAGGAGGAGGTCGCCGCCGAGTCTGAAGACGACAAGAAGGACAAGAAGAAGAAGAAGAAGAAGGCCAAGAGCTCGGAATAAGCGCGCGCGCGTTCGGCACTATTTGCTGCTTCTTCCCCCCCTTTATCTTTAGTTTAAACTGCTCTCGCTCGCTCGGGAGTACTTACGCGCTGCTTGTTTTATATAATACAACTACAAAACACCCACCACAGATAGATGATCACCATGGGGTTTGCATTTCTATTGTCAGTTCCCATACATTTATTCACTAGTGTTGCGGAACTCTTCATTTTTTTCCCATCCAGAGTTAGCCACACAATTACAACAGCAATTTGTTTTCTATCAGATTTTATATACAGGAGCATCCCAAACTAATTCCAAGCCAAGAGACATCAGACAAATCAATAACGTTAGCACACCAACAATGGAGCGCTGCTTTGAAGTGCGCGGCAAGGTGCAGAACGTGATGTTCCGCCAGACGGTGATCCGCGCGATGCTCAAGCGCGAGCTCCAGGGCGGCGCGTCCAACGACAAGGCGGACAAGCAGCTCGTGCGCGTGACGCTGCGTGGTGAACCGGAGTGCATCGAGGAGCTCGTGGGCGTTCTCAGGAGCGGCACGGCGCTCAACGACTGGGGCGCGCGCGCCTCGCAGGTGGACGAGGTGGACCGCGCGAACGGCAAAGCGGTGGAGCAGCACCAAGTGACCACGGACAACGTCGATACCAAGAACTGGAACCCCAACGTCACCATGTTCATCTAACATAATGCATGAATGTAAATATAAATGGGGAGCTTTGCGTGTGTGTGTGGTTGGTCTTCTTCTTCCTTTACTGGTTAGTTTAGTTAAAAAGGCAGCATATGCACATGGGAAAAGCGGACAAGCACGACCCCACACAAAAGCGCTAAAGAGAGAGAAAATCTAATCGTCGTCGCTGTCGTCATTTCCGCGCGCCGCGCCGCCGCCGCCGCCGAACATGCCCGAGATGAGCGCCGCCGGGTCCTGCGTGCCGATCTCTTCCTGCGCCTTCTTGAACTCCTCCGGGTCTGTAGCAAAAGCGAAAGAGGGAGAGATACATGGATTAGCATGACTGTACTACAAAGATCCATCGATATTTGGATGACTCTGCTTACCCATCATGCTCTCCGAGAGCTTCGGCAGGATGTAGAGCAGACCGATGGGCACGATGATCGTGAGGAACGACGGGTTCATGATCAAGCCCAGGAGGTTGAACTTCTCGCGTTGCTCAAAGTAGTCGAGCTCCGTCACGGCCTCCGCCACGAGTGGGTAGTCGGCGCGCTGCTTGCCCGCGCCAGGGTACTTGTACTCGAGCGCGCGGATCACGCCATCGTCCGCAATGTCCAGCTTGTACTAATAAAATACACACAACCAAAGGGGGATAGCGGTAGATGGGGGGGCGATACTGAGTTAGCGGAGGCCGCATTACCGTCGTCACACGTATACACATAGAGCGCGCTAATGACGATCAAAATGCGTCGTACCTGGCTGAACAGGAAGAGCTCCGACGGGATGTCGACGACGTAGCGTCCCGGCGCGACGTCGCGGAACACGAACGAGCCGTCCGCGCGCGCGTACGTGACCTGCTCGCCGCCGTTGAGCAGCACTTTGAACGGCGCAACTTTCTCCGCCGCCGTCGGGTAGATCGTGCCTTGGATTTCAAATGCGCTGTTTGAAATGGAAGAGAGCGAATAGATGGCATTGCGACACAGATTGCAAGACAACCAGAGCGAGTTAAGAGACGAATGGACCACCATCGAGTGCGTAAGAAACGGTAGAGCGTAGTAGTTATGTACATGCAGCACGTACGATGCGCTGGAGGCCAGCAGTAGCGCTGCAAGCGTGAGGAAGCGCACGAGTCCCATCATCAAACAGTCTGTTCTGCCTGTTGACAAGTGACCGCGCGTTTGGCCACGCAAAAACAACGTCAGAAGGGGGAACCTCTTTAAAAACCGAGCAAGAAGCTTTTCGCTTTCTCTTCCCTCTATTATATATTATATATATTTAAGTAGTGTAAACACAGATGTCGCTATTATACAAGGTGCTGCGGTCGCGCTTTCCATTTTCTCCTAAAACGAATGGCGCCAGTTCCTATATAGGCACGCCACCTGCTCATTAGGGAAGAACGCCGCGAAACAGCAAGAGTCACTGAAAATGGCACCCGCGAAGCCGCTTTTGGTGGCGACAGCGACCGTCGTCGATGGCTCGCCGCATGACGCCCCCACTGGCGCTATGACGACGCCACCGTCAGCAGCAGCAGCGCCAGGTCCACGCACGCGCCGGCCCAAGGGCCCGACGTCGCTCGCGAAGAAGCGCACGGGCTTCCAGCACAAGTGGCTCAGCAAGTACGCGTTGCGCATCACGGCGGTGGACGCCGAGACGTCCGACGTGCTCACGCTCGCGTGCCGCCTGTGCGAGAAATACGGGCGCGAGAAGGTGACGCTCGCGGAGGACGGCACGCCCAAGACCAAGCGCCGGCGCACCGCGAATGTCAAGCTGTTCAAGGCGCCGTGGCGCTCGGACAACATCGCCCACCACGTGCGCGACCAGCACGCGCACCGCTTTGAAGAGTACGAGACGCTCACGGAGAAGCAGAAGGAGGTGTTTCTCGAGTACACGGGCCCGTCGGCGGACGTGCGCAATGACGATGCTGCTGTTGCGACTGCTGCGCCAATGCTGTATGGAGCGCATGTGACTGCGAGCCCAGCTACTGGTCAAACGACTGCTGCTGCTGCTGATACAACGGCCGAGTTCTTTGTCGCTAGTGGTGTGTCTTCTGCTTCAATAGCTACTGCTGCTACTACGGTGGTGGCGGCAGTTGTGCCCAGCAGCAATGGTGATGATGACGCTTCCACCAGCAGCGCCAACTCCCGAGAGCGCGTCGTGTGTCTCGTGGACGCGCCGATCGTGGAGACGATCATCGGCGACGTGCTGCTGGACGTGGACAGCGAGTGCGCGGGACTTTTGCACGACCCCGTGCAGGCGCTCGCCCTGTTTTCCCGCGCCGGGTCCAGTGGCAGCAGCCAGCGCGGGGGCCACGAGCGCGACGCGTACCGGATCACAGTGCCCAACAAGCTCGCGTTTGAGCTCTGTCTCCAGTACATCGCGTCAGGGGCGTCGTTCCGCCAGTGCGTCAACTTGGTCAAGGAAGTGCGGGAGAAGACCCCGAGGGGCCGGATCGGCAGCGTCTCGACCGCCACCGTGGTCGGCTTTGTGCGCTTTGCGGCGGCGATGAACTTCCAGGTGCTGGCGTCGGTCCTCAAGCGAGCGTGGGCGTTCTCGATCATCCTCGACGGCGGAAGAAGCAGCGACAGCGGTAATGAGCGCCAGAGCTCGTACTTGGGCGTGCGTGTCCGCGTCGCGCTGGGCGAGCAGATCAAGGACTTCCACGTGCTCACGCTGCCGATCTACGACCGCCACTCGCGCCAGTACCTGCACGACTCGCTCGCCAAGCTGCTCACGGCAATGCACAACGGCTGGGAGCGCAAGCTCGTGGGCGTCGTCTCGGACGGCGCGCCGAACCTGACTGGGCAGTTCAGTGACGTGATCACCAAGCTGCACCAGAGCACGTCCGAGGGCTGCTACCGCGTGTGGAGCGGCGCGCACCAGATCGAGCTCGTCGTGGAGAACCTCTTCCGCCAGCTCTTTGATGACGCGTTCGTGGACAGTCTCACGGAGGTCACGAGCCACTTGTGCCACCAGGAAGCGCTCGTTGCTGCGATGCAGTGCGAGTGTCCGCGCTTTGTGGGCACCTCGTGGGTGGCCATGGGAAGACTCATCGACTGGTTCATGGCCAAGCGCGTGGAAGTGAAGGCGTATTTTGACACAGAGAAGCCGTCGTGCGCGCCTCAGGCGAGCTGGTGGGTGCTCATGGCGGCGCTGAAGCGGTTCACCGACATTGTCAACAACACGATCGGCAAGATCAAGGGGCTGACGGCGCAGATCGGCCAGCAGCGAGAGCTTATTGAGGCGATGCTCGCCGAGCTCATTGAAGTGGGCTACGTGCGCGGTCCGTATGAGAACCTCTTTGAAGCTACGCGCGAGTTCGATCTGGAAGAGGGGCAGAAGTTCGTCTTTGGCCAATACTACACGACCCACCGCGGCGCCGAGTCGCTGCTGGAAGACCTGGACCCGTTCGTGTTTGAGCTGCTCGAAGGGCTCAAGCAGAAGAAAGATCACCTGAAAGACGACAGCTCGTCGCTCCAGACGCTCGTGGCCAACATCGCGTACATCTACGGCGAGAGCGTGAGCGAGCTGTCGAAGATTGTGGTCGAGCGCAGCCAGCAGGCGGCGCACGAGGTGTCCCCATCGGCGATGAAGCTGCCGAGCGTGCTCCCCCACGAACTCGTACGGCTCTCGGGCTCGGAGCTCAACCGCTTGCTGCGCACGCAGCAGCTGCGGCTCTGTGCGAGCTACAGCAAGGAAGAGACGAGCGCGATCCACAGCGAGCACGCGCAGATGAAGACCGCGTACATCCGCGACGCGTCGTTCAAGGCGCAGCTGGACCTCATGACGCACGCCTGGAGCTTCGAGAAGGCCTGGGGCGGCATCGGCGGCGCGTACCCGCGGCTGCGGAACTTTGTCGGCGGACTAGCGACGGCCTTCCCAGACGCTGTGTCAAGTGATGAGAGCCGTGGTGGTGGCTTGGACTTTGCTGTGCTGGGCTACGAGCGCAGCGAGTACCGGTCGTCGCTCGTGGACTTCTCGCTCGAAGCGATCCTGCACTGCCGCCAGTACCCAAAACTGCAGGAGCTCGCGTCCAGCATGGGCTTTTAAGGAATTGCGGGACTGCTTTGTGGCGATGATGGTAATGTAAGTGTGTGTGCTTTTGATCTACTTTGCAGTTCCTTCATGTGTGTCTCTTTCTCACCCTGAGTCAGGCGTGTAGCATGTATCACCAGTCTGTGGACTGGACTCTAACCCTTGCTTCGTCACATTCTGGTCACTGACTCATTACGACCCATCTCCCGCATTGGCTACACAACCAGAGCAACAAGGATCTCTACCCCGACTTGCTGATCCACAGAGCTCAGTGTGCAATTCGCCTCCAGCTACGCAGACACACACACACACACACGAGACACGACTCGAGAGCCAACTCAATGGAAAGAAAGCGAAGACCAGTAGTGCGCGAGCTAGCGCGGTCGCTGCTGCACCAGTATCTGCGCTCCAGACCTGGATCAACGTCGACGTGGCCAACGCTGCGACCAACGACAGCAGCATTTGGATCGAGCAGCTCTTCGAATTCGTCCAGCTCGTGAGTCAACTGAGCAGCTCCAAGTTTGTCGACTTGCGCTGGCGCGACGGCTACCATTCGTTCTGGAGACGCGCGCGCTCATGGAGCCGCTCGACTGCGGACTCTGCAACCGGAGCGTCCAAGACGAAGGCGACGATTACGCTGTGCACCCGACGCAGTTTGACGCCTGCGAGCAGCTCTTGAAGAGCGACGGACCGCGGCTCATGCTGGACTTTAGCAAGCTCAAGGACGACGGCAAGCAACCCAGCCAGCTCGACTTGCTCAGGGGTTGGCTGCTTCAGAAGGCGGGAACTCGAGGGCGTGAAGACCAACACCTCACGAGTCTGTTGTCCACCCTGATGCCCGCACGTCCTGCTTTGACCCAAAGGCCAAATGTGGAGCTCGGCGTCGCGCTCTCGGGCAAGAACCTCACGACGTCGTCGGACTTTCGAGCGCTCGCCACGCCCTTCAACGACATCGCAGGGACGCAGCAACAGACTGCCAATACCACCAACACGGACGAAGCCCGATGCGAGATCACGACGCTGCTGCTGCCGCCGAACAAGCCGCTCTCGCCGATCGAGCTCGACATCCTGACGGAGTTGATCGCGTCCAAGAGTTCGACGATCCGGCATTTGCATTTCCTTGACGCGCACAACATGCTGAGCGTCGTCAAGCGCTTCAGGTGTTCCAGCACTTGCTACGCACGACGACCGTGTGCGGTGGCTCACTCCAGGACGCGCAGCCGACACTAAAGACGCTCGGTTTGAAGAACGTGCCGCTCCGGATTCCTCCTGCTGCTGCTTCGTCGCCTTCGCTTCACCATAACCCGCTGGCGTCCGTCTGTTCGGCGCTTCGGTATCCGAACTCGCTCAGGAACCTCGACTTGAACTGGGCGATTGACGAATCAGCCTCTTCTTCTGCTTCTGGCGGTGGTTACGTCAACACGGAGCTGCTGTGGGCGTGGATCGCATTCGGCATTTTCCACCCTGACTCGGACCCCCAGCTAGACAGACTCATGCTCTCGGGCCTGCCGCTCAAGGACAAAGCCATGGAGTGTTTCGCTTCGGTGCTCAAGGCTCCACACCCAGGCGAGCTTCTCTGGAGGCTCGAGTATGGCGACTTTCCCAAGTTTGATAACGACGATGAGACGCAAATCGCGCTGCTGAAGGACCAGCGCGCCTTTGTCCAGCTGCGGAGCAGCATGGCGCTGCGCGTGCGGCCAAAGTCTAACGCGCGAGCGCTCGAGCCAGTTGAGGTGCTGGATGTGGACGAGTTTGAAGTGGCGATCGAGTTCACGAACTGGGTCTGTGTGGTGGTCCCAGGGTGCGGATTCGGGTGGACAACCAGCAGCTCCATTTTGTCGCGACGAACGACGCCCCCCAAGTGTCCAGACGAACGAATCTGGGTAGTGGAGACCAAGTTCTGGGGCTTGAGAACCAACGACCCGCTCGCCGCTGCGCCTGGGAATGTCAAGGTGTTCGATCGCTTTGTACTCGCACGCACGCACCAAGTCGATGGCTGGGAAGACAGCTGCAACGAGATTGAGGACGTCAAGCGGCTGCTGCGGATGATCGGACACGGACTGACTGGGCTCAACTACGTCTCGCACGGCATCCACATCCGCGACGAAGACCCGCGGCAGATCCTGGACGCGTGTCCGAACCTGACGAGCCTCAACCTGATGGACAACCAGCTGACGGTGTGACGTCACTCGTCGAGTGGTACCGACCCTAGCAATGCCGCATCGCGTACCTGAACGTCGACACTTTGTACAATTAAGGGCCAGTGCTCGAGCAATTGGCCGAGCTCCTCGAGAGTCCGTTTTCCGCGCCATTGCGCTTCGTCACCGTGAGCGGCAGGGTCGACACGTCGGAATCGCTGGAGCGACTCGCAAGTGCACTCAAAGGCAACCGAACGCTCCACTATTTCCTGCTCAACTCTGCGAACCCCGACCGTGGCAACTTGTTCTCACAGGTGCAAGCAGACTTCCAGAGTGGCTCGATAGCCTCGAGCCTCGCGCTGGCCGCAAAGTTCTCGATCTTGAGTGTGATTCAGTGCCACGCGAGCCCAGCCAAAGTGCCAGCCAACTCCCGCGGTTCTCAATGTTGCAGTGCCAGTGCCGGTGGTATCCGAAATACTAAAAGGTGAAGTAGCCTGGGGAAACTGGACGCGAGCCTCCCCTCGCTGATCTTCGCGTTTGCAGCGATCCGGACTCCGCGCACGATGCTTTGGTGGTGAATCTGCCCGTGTGGCGCTTCAAAAGTTGGCTTCGCGGGGATATACCAAATACTACGAAAATTAGAGCATCCGAATCCAAACTGACAAGAAAATCCCATGCATTGCCGCTGAATTCCGCCCAACCTGGCTGTCCAACGACGTTGTACAATGGCGCGTTCCTCCCATTGTAAGGCGTGAAGCAAAAGATCGGATAGCCAACAGCCCCACTGGAGAGCGAGCTGCATTCCTTTGAGACTCTCTCCTGGCTTCACTTGGAGTCCTGGCCCTCGAGGATCCAGATCGCGATCTGGCAGCCAATGGCCACCAGGAAACTGATAAACCCGATCGAGTACACTGGACCGTCTTGACTGTCCAAGGCCAACACCAGCGCAGTGACAGTGAGATTCTGTCAGACCGATCTTCACCAAGTCCACAGCTTCTCAGTAGAGCTCATTCGAACCTAAGCAGCTCGTGTGTGGACTTGTGGTAGCTTGGTCACTGCGGATCAACGACGAGTCCTCCGTTGCGTAGTCCACGTTGATAGTGATGCTGGTAGAGAGTGTTGTTTTGTTCGTGGGTAGCACCACCAAGACGTGGATGTCTCCGTTGCTCTCTTGGGCCGAATTCGCTTTAAAGTAGGTCGGGAACAGCGGTTCTGCGGGAGGTCCTCATCTCACTATATTGAGTGCGAAAGGCGTCGAGTGTCATCTAGAACACGCGTTTGAGTGCATCCGCATCGTCCTTCAGCCACACGCCGTTTGCTGGCTTGGCGACGAATTACCTGCAGCTCGCTGGGGTCGAATCCGAAGCGGAGGTCGAACCGCTTCTTGCTGAAGATCACGCTTTTCAGCTCGTGCACTTTGGTCTGCGGACGGACACTGACGCAGAAGACACTGCTCATGTCTTGTCGTTGCCGTCACGCATGGTACACCAGAGCGCCACCATGCTTAGTGTTTCCTTGACGTCGCGTCGCGCTTCTTGCTATCTTCTTTCATTCATTTTGGAGCTCCGAGTGGGGTCTTCAGCAGAACGCAACTACAGAAGCATGGTATAAATGGCGAGGCTCTGCTGTGCGCGAAGACAGCAACGAAGACGTTGGGGTGAGATGACGACGAGCGGTTCATTTTCCTGAGACCATCACTCGCAGTCGTGTTCAAGGATATCAATTGCAATTATTTATTTTAGGACAATTACAGGACAACGCCGAATCCGTTCAAGCATTGGCATATGTGTCCTATTATTATAATTTTTAGGACAGCAAGCACGCGTTGTTTAGGACAATTGCAGGACACGTCAATCTGCCACTCCAAGCTTCATTGGAAGCAACACCACACCAGCAGCCAGCCAAAAAACACACACAAATCAACCATGGAGGAAGACGACCCGATTGTGGCGGAGATCCCGGTGCACCTCGCCGATGAGCTGCGCAAGAACATGTACGTGCTTGCTGCCTAGTCCTTACTCTATCTAACGGTACTTTGTTCACGAAAATTGACGCCCTAGAGCCTCCAAATGCAAAATGTGAACAGCTACATGGTGCAGTTCCCGCTGCGTCCGTCGTACCGCCCGATGCCGAACGCGCCGCGTGCTGCGCGCATCAAGCCGTCGAACAACATCCTGCAGCTGGACTACGAGGTGAACCAGCGCAGCGAGCACTTTGACAAGGACGCCGAGGACTACCTGAAGCAGAAGTACCTGCGTCTGCACTCGTCAAGCGTGCCGGCGCTCACGAACTACACGGTGGGCGTGTTCCGCCAGGGCCAGCTGCACCTCACGCCCGTGACGTCCGTGCTGCAGATGCGTCCGAGCCTGGCGCACATTGACGACGCCGTTGAGGAGGAAGAAGACGGTGCGTGGATGGATGCTGTGTAGTATGGAGCCCCGTATGGTGTCGTCTAATGGATGGGCATACATATTGGTATTACTTGTAGACATGGAAGTGACCGCGGAGCAGGAGCAGAAAGAGGCGGCGGCCGCGAACGAAGTGAAGGAAGTGCAGTTCCAGTTTAAGAAGAAGCAGTCGGAGCGCGCGATCTCGGCGATCCAGAGCTCGTACGCGTTCAAGAAGCAGCAGATCAACGCCGAGCAGTGGCGCGAGCTGCAAGTCCTGGACAAGAACGTACGTTGCAATGGCAATGGATTTTGTATATTCGTATGCATTTGGGTAGTGTATACGCTGGTGGGCGCTAACATACTCGCCATCTTTGTCTCCATGGTCCTGTAGAGCGCGGCTGCGGACGAGGAGTTCGAGCACTTGTTCAGCGAGCGCGACGAAGAGCTCACGACGGCGATGTCGCCAGAGGAGTACCTCAAGGCGCTGCGCTACCGCACGAACGCGGACGAGACCGCGTTGACCGCAAAGTACGTTGGCATTGTGGCGTGTGGTCTCAGTCGGCCCTCATCTAACCTTTGTGATTTCTCGTACACCCAACTACAGTAAGAGCCTCGATGACGACGAGAAAGAGGAGAAAGAGGCGATCGACAAGCCGCAGGTGCACGCAAAGCACGCCGAGGTGGTGCAGATTCTCTCCACAGGTACTTCTTACGTTGTGCGCTGGATTGTCTTGCTGGGAGAACTGAGATTGGTTTTATGGGTTGACTGACAATTTCGCGTGCTCCGACTGGTTGTGCGAACAGACCACATTATCCACTTTGACGCGCTCCAGCGCCTTGTGCCAAAGCTGAGCGAGGACGAGCTGCTCGACGCGCTCAAGCACGTCGCGATCTCGGTGCGCGGCCGTCTGCTCGTGAAGAGGTACGACACAAATTTGCAAATCTCTCTCTCTTATTGGGACAGTGCGCTTACCTCTGCTGTTGTTGTGACGCTCGTAGCTCGCTGGTGTGTCGTGACGCTGCTGCGATCAAAGCCCGTAACATCATTCTGGAGGAGGTACGTGGGTAACCAAAACCATTTTCTTGATTCAGTAGCATGCATGCAAATGTGTTGGGTTGGCCATATCTCACTGCTTTACGTATTCGTTTATACTCTGCAGCTGAGCAAGAAGTCGATCGGTGTGCGCCGCATGGACGTGGCGGAGAAGCACTCGTTCAGTCCTGACGCCACAAAGAAGACCTTAGAAGGTACTGGTGAACAGCAGCCATTTCAAGCCTCAGGGCTTTGTCGTGTGATGGGATTCTCACCATTCTCTTGTGTGTTTTTCTCATTCATTGCGACTGGTAGATTTCGCGTCGCTAGACTCAGTTTCCAGAACGTGGACGTTCAAGCTGGGGGCCGACGACTCGTTCGCCAAGCGCTTCCCTGCGGTGGCCAAGGCGATCAAGCTGTGATGGGTTTTTTTAGGATAGAGAGGGAAACAGAGAGAGCGACTGATTCGTCTGGCAGGCTTTTGCCGATTTGTCGAGTTCTGGATACAAACAAACGATGAATGACACGACACGCCGTACATTTTAGTTCGCGCTGCTCATGGATCCCAAAGTACTGGCTGTGTGGTGATTTTGTTGAAATTGGTGATGGCTTGTCGTTGGAGGCTGGAGCTGTGAGTGGGTCAGCTCGTCAGGTCACATGGTGAAACTTCAACCTCCACTTTGAACACACGATGCCTTTGCACACACGCAGCAACCATGTTTCCATCAACAAACTGGGAGGATCCCCCATTCTTGACAGCGCAGAGACAGGAGACTCATCTTGTGTGGACTTCGCTGGTGTTCGTCGCGAGAACCAAAGTGGCTCTGACTCACTCACTGCAATGGGGCTTGAGGAGGACGTAAAGAGATAAGAATGGTGGAACCCAAGAGGACTGTCAGCACCAAAAGATCTTTCACGCTGGATAAAAAACTCATTTGATGGCGGCTTCTTGTTCGCTTTGGTTGCTTGAGAGTTGGGGTTGGCTGTGGGTTGTGGGGCGATGGTTTGTTGGCTGGGGTCTCTCTTCTTTGTTGTTTTTGTGTGTTTATCTAAGGCAATATAAGTTCACGCGGTCTCGCATTGTGCTATGTACAATGGCGGTCGTTTATAAGTTGCCTATTCCTATAAGGTTCACAAGACACACACACCACCATACACATTATTAGTCCACGACCCCTTGAGATCAACATACTCAAAATCATGGGGCGAACCTTGTTGTACTGCTTGAACTCTCTCCAGCAGCTCTCGAACGCGGCTTGCTCCTTGCGCACTTCGTCGAGTTGGTGCCAGTTCTTCTTGAGCGCCTTCTTGTACGCCGCGTACGTGTCCCCGCAGTGGGTCTCGACCTCGCGCAGTCTGTTCAATTAGATTAGATCCACACACACAGTATACACCCTCACGCGTTAGTACGCACAGACACACAGACACACACGTGTGTGTGTGTGTGTATCTTCACTCGTCAATCCTACAGCTGATCGACTCACGTTTTCATGACACAGGCGGTGACCTTTTCGCCCTGCGGCAAGCACGCGCGCGGGTCGGCATTGTTCTGCTTGCAGCGCATGAACTCGAGGTTGATGTCGGCGCACTCATAGCCGAGCACGCGCGCGGCGCACGTGAGGCTCGTGTTGTCCGTGGACGGCAGCGTGTTGGTGGCGTCGGCCATGGCTTCTGGGTGGGCTTCGCTTCGCTTTGGCTTGGAGCTGCTCGCTTTGCTTGCGTGCTGTTTGTTTTCGCTCACACACGGAGGCCACACCACCAAAACCCCTAACGATGAACGAGAGGAAGGGGAACGCCGGATGCAAACTATTCTGTCTCGCGCGGTGCGAGTGTGGAGCACATTCTGGGTTTCCCGATGTGAGGCGCTCCACATATGCACAGCGGATTATCTCGACTGGAATATTTACATCACGAATATGCTTTAATGGAGGTTTGTCGAGAAGTGTATCGGATTCGTTGAAAAGGACACAAATGAACTGATTATAGCCAATAGTCGATGTAGATGGCGCCAAAACGATTGGTTTGCATCTTGGAGCTCTTTGAAAAGCTCCCGAAAGGGCATCACGCAATAAGCAACAGCAAAGGAGATAGGAGCAAGCATGGCGAAGAGCGGAGTGGCGACAACAAAGGCAGTAGCCGGCGGCGGCAAGAAGCGCGGTCGCGAGCAGAAGGAGGATTCAAAGGAGGTGAAGGTGGAGCAGGCGTCCTCCAGCGACAGTGACGATGACAGCGACAGCGAGGACGACAGCGGCAGCGAAAGCGAGACCGAGAACGCGCTCTTCCGCCCTGCCCCAGTGAAGCAGGACGACAGCGACGAGGAAGACTCTTCCTCTAGCAGCGACGATGACGATGAAGAGGAGGAAGCGCCGGTCAAAGCGGAAGTCGCGCCAGTGAAGAAATCAGCGGACAAGGCGTCCAAGAAGAACGCCAAGAAGGAAGCTGAAGCCGCCCAGGAAATTGACGCGAGCATCAAGGAGGAAATGGACAAGAAAACCGAGGCGACTGTGTACGTGGAAGGCATCCCGTACCAAGCGGACGAAGGTGACGTCGTGAGTCACTTCTCGGTCTGCGGCATCGTGAAGGAAGTACGTATGCCCCGCTACCAGGACTCCGGTCGCCCGCGAGGGTACGCGCACGTGGTGTTCGAGTCCGAGAAGGCGATCCCAAAGGCGCTCGAGCTTGACGGCAAGTACCTCTTCAAGCGTTATTTATCGGTGCGTCGTGCGCAGACGCCGCGCACGCTGGAGCTGGCGTTGAAAGAGTCTAAGACCGTGAAGAAGGCCGTCGTGGGCTGCAAGACCGTATTCATCAAGCAGCTGCCGTACGATGTGGAGGAGCAGACGATCCGTGATGCGCTCTCGAGCTGCGGCACGATCACGAGCATCCGCCTGCCACTCTGGAACCACACAAAGAAGCTCAAGGGCTTTGGCTACGTCGAGTTCTCCAAGGAGGACGAGGCCGTCGCGGCGGTCAAGCGCAGCGGCATGAAGCTCGGCGGACGCATGGTGATCATCAACCTGGACGTCGCCGGCGCGCCAAAGGCGAGTTTCCGCCAGGTGGACGGCCAGTACTGGAACAAGACGGAGGAAGCGAAGAAGTCACTCGCGAAGAAGCTCTCAGAGAAGAGCCAGCGCAGCAACAGCGGCGCCGCGAACAAGAAGCGAAAGACCACCAAGTGAATATGATTTTTCTTTTCCCCATCTTGTTTTGAGAGGTTTTGGGATCTCTTTGCATATTTGATCTGGTAATAGAACAACGAATTAGATAGTGTGGTTGCGTTTTATGGTTTCGGTTGTCGTTGTATTTAATATCCGGTGATGATATAGTAGCAAGTATTGCGCACAAAGCTATCCCTAACCTACCGCTTAGGAGGACGAGACGTCAAAGTCCCATTGCTCCCGCACGCTCGCCGCCCCCTTGGCATTCAGGCGTTCTTCTGCCTCCAGGATCTCTTCGATCGACGCGCGCTTCATGTGCGGTTGGTCACGCTCCTTGATCTCATCCTGATACAACGATAAAGGAAACACGCATGAGTCCTCATATCGGCATGATCCACTTGACAAAATGCCGCAGCTGCAATGCCCTTACCAACTCGCCGAGCAGCACAATGTTGTCTCCTCTACAGTCATGCCATTCGCGTACAGGGACACGGTATAAAGAAACAAGTCAGCTCACACAACAATCGCTATGTAACCAAGACGCATGATAACTTGGAAGCGCACCGAATGATGTTCAATCCTAGCTCAATGTCGCAGAACATGCCGTCGGCGACGTGGCGCTCGTACGTGTCCTCCAAGATGATATTTGCTGCAGTATCAACAGCGTCAATGAACCCACAGCACTGTCAGATACACGCAAAACATAGTGCACTAACAGATAGAGATACGTAGCAAGCAGCAGAGAGCACTCACAGAACTGGTCAAAGCTGCGAATGTATCCGACCAAGTGGCGACCATCGCGCAGCACCACGAGGATTTTCTCTGCAGATCATGACAAAAAGCAACAGAAGCAGCGACAGTGAGCCACACATGGACACAGATAGCTGTGCGCACTAGCATCACACAGACGCGCTACATCAGCGCACGCAACACACTGTCGAGCTGCTCGATGAGACTGATGGAGCCTGGGAAGTAGCCGCTCATGTTGATTTGATTGTTGGCCCCTTTCAATATTGCACGGCTTCTTTGCTCAACACTTTCATGCGAATTACGCCAATTCATTTAATTGTTGACAACTGCTCTTGAATTGTATCGTTTTTTGGATTGAATCGCTCTGCACTCGGATGAATTGTATCGGTTTAGAGGGGATTACGAATGAATTGCTCCCAATCAGGTGATCCTGCCTTTGGTGTGTGGCCTGCGGAAAGCAGGGAAATCAATCGCACGAAGCGCAAAGAGTGAAATCAAGAGACGATGTGGGCGACGCGAGTGCTGCGCATGGCGGTGAAGAAGACCACGACGGGCATCGTCGGGCTCCCTGTGAACGCGAACGCGCGCCAGGATCTCATCAAGATCTACCAGAAGACGCTCCAGGAAGTCAAGGTGCGTCGCATACACAGATAGATGAAGAAGACACACGACGCGACAAATGAGCTCTTCATTGCTGTTCGCTTTGCTAACTAAATGGAGCTGGTTGTCATGTATATGAGCGCAGGTGCTGCCAGATGATGCCGTTTACAGAACCTCGGTGGAGCGAATCACCAACTACCGCCTCAAGGTCGTGCTCGACAACGAAGATGTAAGGAGCTGCTTGTGCATTGCGTTGTTTATGGAGTTCATGTCGTTATGGATTATGTTGCTGACTTGTCGTTTTGCTTGGTTGTTGGTACATTAGGAGAACGTGATTGAAAAGGAAATTAACATGGGCCAGCTCGAAGAGCTGATCGAGCAGGCCGAGGACGAGCTGAGCGTCATCCCGGTCTACTTGGAGAACAAGCTCTGGGAGCCTCCAGTCAGCGCGTAAATGCCGAGCCGAGCAGTGCTGCGGTGCCGTTACTACTTACTCTTCCAACTAATAAACACACGAAAGAACAAAACAACATCCAGCACGAGGTCCGCTTGTTAACATCTCAATACCATGGCGGCTATGACAAACTACAACCTCTAGACTCAGGCGCATTGCATGTTAAACAAGCAAAAGCTGTATCCATGTGTGTATGTGTGTGTTTAAAAAAATGCAAGTCTACAAGCCCAAGCCGCTATTTCTCTACCCAATATTATCAGTCCGCGCCAGCTATTACCAGTCCAAAGTAAGTTAGTTGCGGATCTTGCGACTGCGCGTGAGGTTCGCCTTGATACCCGTGGTCTCACCGCCGTACTTGCTCGCCTCGCCCACGCGCACGTCACGCACCTGGCCCTTTCTGCGGATGACCGCCTTGCGGAACTGCATGCGCTTCTTGACACGTGGGTTGCGGTTGAGCTTGCTCTTGTGCGCCTTGAGCCCCTTGTTCTTGATGATCTCGTACGTGGCGCCGCGCTTGGCGTCCTCCGCGTCGCTGTCCCCGTCGCTCGACTCGAGCCCGGGCTGCTCGTGCGTGTACAGCTGCTTCTTGGACTGCTGCATCACCGCCTTCTCCCGTAGCGCGGCCTCGTAGAACTTGGCGGCTTCCTCCTTCTCGGCGGCGAGAGCTGCCGACGCGCTCTTGGTCTTCTGCTTCTTGGACTTGGGTGTGTCTTCAGTAGTTGCCGAAGAGCCCTTGGTCTTCTTCGTCTGTGCTTTCTGCTGCTTTGTTGTGCTGTTGAAGAACTTGGCCATGCCGTCATCCACTTCGACTGGGAACTCCTTGGTCAGCAACTCCTGCAGCTGCGCCTCCATCGCTTCGTCCACCGACTGCAGCTTGTTCATCTGCTTCTTGAGCTGCAGCAGGTGCTGCAACACCGGGTGGTCCACGACGTTCTTGCCCTCGGCGCGCAGCAGCATGTAGAACGAGATGTTGGACACGTAGTTGAGCATCAGGTTCTGCTTCGTCACGAGGTACTGCATGCCCGTGTTGAACGCGTTCGTCTTGCGGCGTACATCCTTGAGCTTGAGGATCGCGGGCGATACGACCTCCTTCAGCTCCTGCAGTGTGGATTCCAGCTCCGACATCAAACCGAGAAGCTCTGGTGCAGACTGGTTGACGATCTGGAGCTTGTCCTTCTTGGACATCTTGGAGAAGTCCTTGTGCACTCGCTCGATCGCGCTGTCGCCTGCATCCACAAGAGTGGAGATGTCCGCGAGCTGCGCGCCGACGAGATCTTCGTCGTCAACGTGCGCGTCATTCGCATCTTCATCGTCCTCGTCGTCGTCTTCACCGGCATCGTCGCCGTCAAAGCCGAAATCCTCTTCGTCCATCATGTCCGCCTGCTTGCGCTGCAGCTCCAACGCCGCGTCCTCCTCATCCTTCGCGGCTTCTTCGTCCGAGTCGAGCTCGAACTCGGCAGTGTCGGCCGAGTAAAAGTTCTTCTTGGACTTGCCCCACTTGCCGTCCATCTGCAGGATCTTCTTCTTCTCGCCGTCAAAGTCTTCCGCGTTGTCGTCCTCCTCGTCGTCGTCAGCGTCTTCATCGCTCTCACTCTCTTTGTCTTCGTCGTCATCCTCGCCAAGCTCCATTACCTCCTGGTCGTCGCCGAGCTCGGAGCCGTCCGAGTCCACCTCCTCCGAGTTATTCTCGTCGTCCGACGGGTCGTCGTAGAACGCCAGCTCGGCCTCCTTCTGCTCCTTCTCCGCGGCCGCAGCGCGCTGCTTCTGCAGACGCAGCTCGCCGCCGCCGTCGCCCGTGCGCGAGGAGTGTCTCTTCTTGCGCCCCATGCTTCTTGCTCTGTATGTGTTGCTAGCTAACTGGCAGGAGAGGTGCTCAATATGCAGCAATGCCACTCGGGTCTTGCTTTGCAAGCAGCTCTTCACACACACATCCTTTTGACTGGTTGGCTGGCTGAAACAACTTCCCAGATAGAGTAGACCACGTAACATTGTCCATTTCCTCACTTTGCATTATGTTCACCACACTATGTTGCAATATTTGCGTTGATTATGCGACAGATTAGTGTGCGCCACGCCATTTTTGGTGGTGGCCCACCCAATTGGTGGCCACCTCACATGCTTGTTGCCGTCGTCGCAATCCCAAAGAACACAGACGGCCATGCGAGCAGCTCGTGTGGCGAAGGCGCTCCTCGCGGAGAAGAAGCGCGCGTGCGCGGCGGACGTTAACGCTGGCGTCGCACTCAATGGCGCCGCTCGTGCATTCCACCCTCGACACCAGCCTGTCGCGAGTGCACAGCTGCTGGTGCGCGCGTACGCATCCACCGCCACTGCTGCTGCAAGTGACAAGCAGCAGCAGCTCAGCAAGTATGCGTGGGCAGAGACGGACCTGCCGCCGCCGTCGCCTGGCCGCGGTTTCATCGGCCGTTCGGCGAACTTTGACGTCACGGAGCGCCAGGGCCAGCTGGACCGCTGGGAGTGGCTGCTGCGGCTGCTCGGGTTCATGAACGAAGACGACCGCCTGTACCGGAACTCGACGTGCCTCTTCCAGAGCTGTGTCAACCAGACCGCGACGCCCGAGTTCTACCGCGCGCTGCACGTGAGCCCGGACTTCCCCTCGCAGCAGGCGCTATTGATGGTGCACGTGTGGCTCGTGCACCGCCGCCTGGCGCTCGAAGGCACTGAGGGCAAGGTCATGCAGGAGCTCGTGTTCGACCGCCTCTGGGAAGAGACCGTCGTGCGCATCCGCTACCTCAACGTGTCGGAGCTGACTGTGAACAAGCACTTGGCCGAGGTGCAGCAAGCGGGCTTCAACGCGTGCATCGCCTACGATCGCGGCTTGAAGGAGAGCCCCGCGGCGTTTCAGAACGCGATCGCAAAGCACCTTTTGGAGAACGAGACCCCCACGGGACTGCGCGTCGCGAGCGCCATGGCGGAATACATGAAGCGCGAGCTCAAGAACTTGGAGAAGGTGGACGCGAAGTACATTATTGAAGGCACGATCCCGTGGGGCCCGCACCCGGCGGTGTCGGCGGACGCCCCCGCCTCGGAGGACGAGAGCGACTACACGTTGATCGGCCAGAAGGTCGGCAACTGGCGCACGGCGCTCGACAACCGCGGCAAGCTCTACTACTGGAACATGACCACGCGGTTCTCTGTCTGGGACCGTCCAGCGGAGGACAAGCTCGACGAGGGCCTCGACACGGCGAACAAGTAAAAAAAGCGTCTTTAGTGCTCGTGAATTTGAAGTGTATTCGACCCCATAGATCTCTCGTGCGCCTGTGGCTGGCTGACTGCCTTTAAGAGCCACAGCTCCCACACGCAGCACAGCTAGCTCCCCCACTCAACCACCATGGTGATAAATGAAAAACAAAACAGATCCTTTTTGTAGTAGCCTCATATATTATTTTTTATTCCATCGTTATTCTGCAGGCAATGGAAGCGAGCGTTTTGTGCGCTCATCTAGCATCTACTGGAGGTGGTCGTAATTGTCTATTAGGTGGTGTGCGCCGTCATTGGGCAATCGGCTTCTTTACTGCTTGTCGGCCGCCGCTTTCTCGGCGCGCTCGCGACGCTCCTGCATCTTTTGGCGCACGTAGGCGTCGGAAGCGCGCGCGCGTTTGAGGTTGTCGTCGCGCTTGCGCTCTTTCTCCTTCTTGAAGCACTTGTCCAGCGCGATCTTGGCTTCGTTGCACGCGCCGAAGAACTTCATACGTGGGTTCTCCTCATGGCACTGGTACAGATTCGTGATCACCTACAGAAACAAACACACCACCACCAGAAACGAGATCGATCAGTTCGATGCACAAGTCTATGTTACGCATTGCTACATTCGCCATCAAAAACAGCAGTGGCAGCTACAGCAACTACTGGTGGTGCTGCTAAGCGACATACAGCGCAGCGTACCTCTTGGCAGTCCGGGTGCGGTCGTTCCAGTGGGGCGTGCATGGGGCTTCGCTTCGGTTGATCGACTTCGGTTGATCGACTTCGGTTGATCTGGTGTTGTTGCAAAGTGGTGAGTCTATTGTGGAGCTGTTGATACATTTTACCAAAATGCTAAAAACTGAAGCTGTATTTATGAAAATTAGCAAAAAGATCATACTGTATCCAAGTCTATAAACTTCCACTACTTTTAGAAAGTAGTTAGCAGATTTTAGTCAAAATGAGCCGCACATCTGTTGGATGCCTATCAAATTGTGGTTTGGAACACCCATCAAACCCAAATGGAAATGTGGTCGCACGAAAGTTGTACGAAGGTCGCCCGAAGAGCCTTTGCGCCATCCTGTCCTTGGCTTTTTCATGGAGCTGCTCGCTCACTTTGACTCGCACACACACGAAGGACCAAGTCGAATCGCCCGCAATCGCCACCATGGACCAGCAGAACTTCACCGCCGCCCAGAAGAATGAGCTCATCATGCGCGTACGTGGTGGATGCGTGTTGTATTTGCTGAAGACACCGAGAGCGCGCTGCTAATCTGTATATGTTTGTGTGTTTACAGGTCCGCTCGGAAGTGCAGCAACAAGCGCTCCAGGAGCTGACGCAGAACCTGCAGGAGAAGTGCTTCGACAAGTGCCTCACGCGCCCGTCGGGCAAGCTCGACAGCAAGCAGCAGAACTGCCTCGCGCTCTGCATCAACCGATACATCGACACCATGAAGGTCGTCTCCGAAGCCATGGTGCAGCGCGGCCCACAGGTTCGTTTATGTGTGATTGATTCCTACAAGATCCTGTTGAGTTTGGCGTGGTATGTATGGGCTCTAATGTTATTGTTTGTGTTGTGCCGTCTCCTGTGCTTGTGTGATACAGAGCTAAGCAGTTCATGGAGCGAAACAGACTTTTCTCTCCCAGCTTAGATAGTGACTCCCAGCTTTTCCTAAGTCGTCACGTCCTAATATACGTTGATCAGCACACCGACGGCAGTTCATTGAACGAGTTGCATTTGTTTTTCGACGAACAAGTCAACATCGCCAGCATTACTTCCAGCCCCTCTCAGCGATGCGAGTGGTCATTTTGTCATCCACCCACCCACAGCCGAGCATTCAAAGCCTCCAGGCGAGAGTGTTGCTCTTTTGAAGTCCTTCCCGCGCGTTGTTGCTCGCAATTGACCCAAACTCACGCTAGCGAAGGTATGACAGAGTCACCTGATCAAGAGCTTGCGATCTTTACAGCAAGCTCATGTTTGAGCTCAAGACGCACAGCATCGTTAACCGTATGTGTGCGGAAGTGAGATGCACATTCCGTGAAGCACTCACATGCTGGTCGGACGGAGCAGCCTGCCACAACGCTGCATCATTCATGAGAAGATCGGGCCAGCAACTTGTCCGTGGAACCCGCTGGTGAGTGCACGTTTGATTGGATTACCACCGCAGTGCGCGCACGCGACTCACCGGTTGGCATTGGTATCGCATTGATGCATGTAGCAATGGCCAAAATGCAAAATCTGACAGAACGACATGTATTGACGATAAATAATAAGTTTGTGGTTTCTTTTCTTTCAGGTGGCAATTGCTCCATTTCAATTACATAATTACAACAAAGCAACCTCAACCGACTCTTGCTCCAGCGCTGCCTGCAGCTGCGAAGAGCGTTGGCTATTCGCGATCCTTCAATCCGCGCAGTTGCATACGCACAGCGCTTGGGGGGCGAACTTGGAGCGCGTGTCTTTCGATTTAGATAGACGCAGACGCTTAGTTCTTGGCGGCATCGGCCTGGCGAGCGAGCTCGGTCAAGGCGAGGTCGGCCTCACCCTTGCTGCGGATGTAGCCAGCGAGCGCGAAGGTGTCGGATTCGCCGGTGAAGACGCCGTTGGCGTTCACGCGCGCGACGTTGATCTGCACGGAGGCGTGGTCCTTGGCCGCGAGGATACGGTTGGTCCACGAGCACTTGCGTGGGATGTAGATGTCGATGGACTGGCCGGCTTCGTTCTGCATGGTGACTGGAGGGTGGTGGTGTGGGGAAGAGTCAGTTGATTTCTGAATAATAACCGAGGAGCTCCTCCATTTTCGCTTCACAGCATTCTCAAAGGCGCTTGACCGCCGTTTTTGAGCCGCGGCATAAGAAAGCAAGCCAACCAATGACCCTGAATGTACGTTACCGGTCGCTGCATACAAACACCAAGAGAGTGGCTTTGTCCCGAAATAGCTTCTCATTAAACACGGGACGCGTTGCCATCCCCTCCCACCTCTCAAATATGATACCGAGTTTGACAGGGCGGTTGGTCCAGCCACGATGATCGATCGATCGATCGATCGAATGGGAATGAACAGATACAGATACGAATACGAATAGAGAATTACAGGAAAAGGATGGCGGACGCAGGCGGAATTACGGAGCAGCAGGTGATCGCGACGTACAAGGCGATGCGCGCCGAGGTGCGTCAGCTGGCGGAGAAGATCGCGGAGCTGGAGGTGGAGATCACGGAGCACGAGCGCGTGCTGCAGACGCTCAAGGACCTCCCCGGCGCGAGAAAAGCGTACCGCATGGTGGGCGGCGTGCTCGTCGAGCGCACGGTGGCCGAAGTGCTTCCCGCGGTGAACGCGAACCGCGACGGCATCGCGCAGGTGCTCACACAGCTCAGCGAGAACATCAAGCAGAAGGAGAAGAGCGCGGACGAGTGGCAGGTAAGACGGCCGTTCTATTTGACTGTGTCTTTGTGTGTGCGCTGGTGTTGATGAGTGCGTTGGATATTGATGTTTTGCTGTGATGTTCTTGACTTTCTGCTTGCAAATGTTGTAGCGCAAGTACAACATTCAAACCCAGCAATAAGCGGTGGAGACACACGTTCCTACGACGACGATAGCGGCGACTTTTTATTAACTGGCGAGCGAATGGAAAGAGAAAGGAAGAGATTGGGTTTTGGTTGCGAATCACCATCTTGTGTGTGGTTATGCTCTAGCACAGATGCAATGGTTATGGTTGTTATGGTGCTGCAATACTGTAGATTGGCCCGTTTGATTGCTTAAATAGATGGAGACGCCGCTCATCACAGCACGTGTGCGAATGGTGACTCCCAAAGTGCTTTGTCCAGATGCCCAGCTGACTCATCCCGTGCTGGTTGCTGTGCTGTCTGTCAAGGAGTTCAGTAATCGCTTCTACAATAGTCAAGGCACAACACAGGCAGGTTAGCGACCACCGCAGAATGGTCCACCCGAGCAACCAGCCAATTCATGTTAAAGTCACACTGTTACCTGCAGTGCGAGGTTGATCGCCTTGACCTGGTCGTATTTCGCAGTGATGAGCTTCAGCTTCTCGTCTAGCACGGACTCTTGGCGCTCGAGCACGCCCTTGAGTGAATGGATGGATTGGTCCTACAGAGAAACAAATACGAGGATCCCATCATGAGCATTCCGGTCCATCACATTCATCATCCTGAAGATCAAGCGAGAACACAACACTACTTTTTGCTTGCAGAGCTTCTCCAACTCGGTTATCCGCGTGTTCATAGCCTCCTCATCAGCAACATTCGAGCCACAGCTGCTGGTTCTCCTCAGAGCGCTGCCGTCTGGTGCGCTTCGGCGACGACCGAGCTTCTCACTTCCAGGTGGCGCTTGACTATCAGCAGCACCGGCTGCTGCTGTGCTTTCACCGAGCGAGATCGCCAACAAATTGTGTTCGAGGTGGTTCAGCAGCTCTTCTTGCTCTAGTTGTCGCGTCTGCTCTGCTGCAGCAGCTTCTGCGCGATGGTAGCGCTCCCATTTCGCAACACGCTACCACAACAAACGCAAAGCACCAAATGGACACATGGACACATGAGCACATAACAACATTATGACCCACAGTCCAGAAACCGTCATGACGTAAGAGCCACACCTCTGAGAGCTCTTCGTTCTGTCGCTTGACCTGCTGGAGCTCTTCGGCTTCCATCGCTTTCTCCCGCAGTATGCTCTCGAGTGCAACAATGTGCGTCGTCTGCGTGTCCATGTCTCGCTGCTGCCTCACCAGCTTCTCTTCGAGCGCCGACAGCACTGCCTGAAGCTCGATGTTGTGTTCACCCAGCAGCTTCCGATCCTGCGCGGACTTTCGGATCTTTTGCTGCAATAGTTCAAACCCGAATCAAACGAAGCGCAAAACTGTCAGATTAAAGCGTCATGTGCCACCACCACATTTGTTATAATACACACCTGCAGCGAATTCTCCCACTTGATCTGCTCAGCCTTGAACGCGAGCACCTGCTTGCGCTGCGCGTCCATGCGCTTCTGCAGTCCGCTGTACAGCTCGCGCTCCACCTTCGCCTCGCGCTGCGCCAGCCACTCTCGTGCTTCTGCGTCCGCTGCTGTCGCGCTCGCACTCACTGCGCTACCATTCACTCCTCCTGCGCCGGGGTTGCTACTGCTACTGGTAATGGCGGAGGTACTGCTCGTTGCGTTGTTGCTGTTTGGTGTGGAGGACGTCGCCGCGTGGCTGTAATGGAGCTGCTGCTGCTGCGCGATCATCTCGGACATCATCGTCATGAGCTCAATGGAAATGGCTCAACCAAATCATACAGCAAATGCGGCTTTGTTCCGAATTTTAAACCAATTGTGTCCCGAATCGAGCCCTCGAGTGCCGCCGAGGCAAGGTTTTTATCGCCGTATCCGAGGTTTTCCTTGTTTAGTGCAGGGTTTTTTCTTGCATAAAAAATCAACACACAAAAATACTCGAGAATCAACACGAAGCCGAAGATAATCACAAACACACGCCTGACTAAAAAAAAGCTCACTCACCTGTTGCGATGATCTCCTGATTGAAGACCGCAAACTACCGTAATATACCGGCGAACTTGTAACAAAAAATAAAAAATCGTAAAAAAATCCTTCCTATTAAAATAAAACCTCATATTCAAGGTTTTAAAAACAACATGGTCCTCTGAAAATAATTATTAATACGTAAAACAAGGGAAATTGAAATTGACACTTGTGTGGTTGGAGGCAAATGACCGAATGAATTGAATTTAATGGGGCTTGCATGGCCGACTGAGGTAGTCTAGGAGAGTAGAGGAGATAGAGAACAGCGATGAACTCTGCGTTCAACGCCCCCTTTTC
>JAASGK010000243.1:0-32234 GCA_023334195.1 Globisporangium emineosum
CACACTGTCTGAATTCTTGCTTCCATATGCACACCTTCACTACGGCACCGAGTTCGTCTTTCAGCAAGACAATGCGTCGATCCACACCTCTGCCACTACCATGGAATTCTTTGCCGAACACGGGGTGCACGTCCTCGACTGGCCCGCTCGTTCCCCGGATTTAAATCCGATTGAGAACTTGTGGGCGATCATGTCCAGAGACGTGTATCGCAACGGCACGCAGTACGAAAACGTCGCTTCGCTCACTGCGGCGATCGTTGCGGCGTGGAAGAACATCTCGCAGGTGACGCTGGCAACGCTTGTCAACTCGATGCCACGCCGCTGTATTGAGGTCATCAAGAAGAAGGGCAGCAAGACGCACTGCTAATTACCAACACTCCTATCCATCGCTTAATATAGGAATTTGTATGGTCCCAGGTGTCCGTAAATTTTGGCCACATGCCACAATCGGTTTTTTGTATGTGAGATACTCAACAACGCACGAATAATGAGTCGTTAGCAAAACAGAGGGATGCAATACAGTGTTTCGCATAACATATCTAAACAGCATCACCGAACTCTCAGTGGTTGTTGAGTTATGTGGAGAGATGTAGGTGTCCGTATAATTTTGGCCAGGAGTGTATACCTCAACTTCAAAAAAAAGATCCTCCCAGTCAACCGGGATAATCAACCCAAAGCCTCGGCTGTCCTTTTTATGGTTGCGTGTCAATTTGGTGTGTCCATCCTGTATTGGTCAGAGTCAGCTCGTTGGGCTGCATTTGCGGAGTATAAATCCTCTGGCCAAGGAGCCAACAACTTACTTCTTGCCATCCAATCAACCCACCGAGAGCATGCTGGAGGCTCAACTACACATCCTGTACATACTACCCAGTGGCGTCGCAAGAGGCACGGACCCATTCATTGGAGCGCCAACATCTGCAACAGCACTCGGGTGCTGTAGTTTCACTCGAGACGATGGTCACTGGGGATTCGAGCGTCGCACTCACAGGGGGGCCGAACACCTTGCACTCGACCTTTATTTCGAACTTGGTCGCAAAGAAGAGCGATTCGCACGCGTGCTGTTCATAGGGCTCATGGGGGTTCTTCATTGTGTCTTCGACCCTGAGTGCGTGCTTCGCCGCCAGCGGGGACCCCGGAAGACAACGCCTCTCGAATGATTTCTGGGATCTCAAACCCAGAAAGCAGCCCAACGGCAGTTCACGAAGGATGATGATCGGTCGTCCCGTGCTGCTACCTGGAGGTGATAACCAAAGTCCATCCGAAAAGAATTCTGTCGGAGTGTACCCACAAGTGACGAAACTGAGGGAGTAGTGTGGTGAAGGAAAGTGGGCATTACTGACGTAAGATCCTTACCTTTATCGCTTTACCTTAACTTTATCGACCCCAGATGCATGCCTCACACAGTTCCCGCCGTTTGGGGGTTTCCAGCACCCAGGCAGGATGTTCCTCAGAAAAAAGCCAAGAAAACGATCAGGGGAGAAGGTTTTTGCTGACGATATCTGATGCAAATAGACCCCCAACAATAGCAAAGGAGCCAAGAATACTCTTGATCGCTGGCTCATCTGAGGGTCAAGGTCAAGAAAGATCAAGACTCTGGGGAGCAAGAGAGCAAAGTGAGAGGGGGGTATTTCTGCATTCGACCCCTCGGCGACGCAATGGAGCGCGTCTCGGAAGGCTCGGGCGTGGGCGTGAAAGGCCGGATCTTCATCAAGGTCGACAAGGAACAGTATGCCCCCGGCGACCTCATCACCGGCACCGTCTTCGTCACAGTCACCGAGCCCCTTCAATGCAAAGGTAAGGCGTGTGAGAGGATCTGTTAAACCTCGGAGCGCCCTCATTGACGATACTGACTCTGCTTGCTTTCCAAATCTGGTGGGATTGACACCTGCTGTTCTACAGAGCTGGTGGTGATCCTGAACGGCCAGGAGCGCCTGTCCTGGGACGAAGGCGAGACCGCGACCACGATCCCGTTTGAAAAAGAGATCTTGCATTACAAGGTGAGAGAGGTTGTTTGTTCCTTTTAGGTCTATCGTGCTGTGACTCAAAGCCCTCGGTTTTGAATGTGCAGATCCCGCTCTGCCCTGCAAACATGAGCTTTGAGCCCGGCGACTTTGAGTACCAGTTCACGTACCACCTCCCATCCGCCCTTCCCGCGACGTTCAGCCTTGAGAACGTGTACCACGGTTCGTTCGAGCGATTCAAAGCGGACGTCCGATACACTGCAACCGCGTGGCTCACGGCCGAGGGCTCGTCCGTGTCCTACCTCGCGGCGACGCAGAACTTTGCGATGTACCTGCCAGCCGCCGCGATGGCACCGGAGCGTCCGATCGACGAGACGCTCACTGAGAACCTGCGGCTCCTCTGCTGTTTGAACCAGGGCATCTGCCAAGTGAACGCCACGCTGGAGAAGAACATCCACATTGCAGGCGACGCGCTCGAGCTCCAGTACCAGGTGAGCAACCAGCAGTCTAAGTGTACCATCAGCTCGGTGCGCGTCGAGCTGGTGGAGGAGATCACGCTGACCAACGTCGGTGCGTACACGGGGCGGAAGATACCCCGCGTGATCAGCTCGCAGGAGTTTCCCGGTGTGATCGCGGGCTGCAACACGGAGCCGCAGAAAATGGAGCTGAAGTTGTCCACACTGGTCGGTGGCAGCAGCGCACCGGTGAATGGGACAACCACAAGCCAGCACTTTGCGTCGAACTACTTTGTGAGGGTCGCGTGCAAGCCGTTTGGCTGCCGCACGCTTACGCTCGAGGTGCCGCTGATCGTGCTCCATCGCTCGGCGGTCCGGGACTCGTTCTCCATCCAGCTGACCACCGCAGACCCAAAGTCCACGGCGTGAAGCAAATATCGATGTACTGGCAGGCTTAACAGAATACGATCTGAAGGATTGCTGTCTTTGCATTGGGAGGTGTGTGTTGTCTGGAAAAGACTGAAGCAAGAAGTGGACCAAGTTGTGTATATAAACTGGATTAGTCGTGTCATTTTGAGCGCATACCGGAATAAAAGTGACTATGAGACTCGGATTCAAACAATAAAATCCTTAAAGTCTGGCAAATCTCAGCTAAGTCCGCGATTTGGTGCAAAACAAAAACGGAAAAGTCTGCAAAAACAAAAAAATACCATAATGGTTACACGAGAAAATACATCTACTCGACTGTAAAGTGCGCACCATGGAAGACACAAAATCGAACTTAGTCGAATGGTACCGCATCTGATCGTTTGTGTACGGATGTGTCTACAAACTTGTTGATTTAACCAGTTTGTCTGTCAGTAAATCAAAATGGACAAAATCGACGGAATATGCAAGTGACAAATAAATGCAACTATAATTATAAAGAACACTCGTCTGATATACGTGCTAATTCGACTACAGTCAAGCGCCCTCTTGGCTCAAATTCCCTAGTTCAATTGGCAGCACATTTCCGCCAATGGGTGCTGCCCACAAGCCTCGCCACCCAGTTTCAAAGTTTGATCACCAAAGGGTGACGACGAGCTCCATCCGGCAACCAGCAAGCACCATGCGCGGCGCTCTCTCGAACAGCGGGCTGAGGCTCAAGCAGACGGCGGTGACGCACTTCGGCAACCAGGGCGCGCTGGTCGTCAACCCGTCGGAGGACTACGACTACGAATACGTGCTCGACTGGTGCGTGCGTGACGAATGACTAACTTGAGGAGTCCAAGAGCGCACGAGCTCCATCTAGTGTGTGTGCGCCATGCTCTGTGTTGACATGTTGAACACGCAATGCTAATGGATATGTGGGCTATGCATGTATGTATGTGTGTGTGGGCTGAACAGCAAGCCGACGGCGCAGAAGAGCGCGCTGGCGATCGCCCTCTCCAACTTGAAAGTGCAGCTCCGGAATCGCGAGACGCTGGCGCTCGAGCATGAGGTAAACGACTCACTGGCCCCACTTGACAACAGCACAGCAACACACTGACGCTCTCTGTTGTTCATGTCACGCTCGTTAGTTTCACGCGCACAACAACACGGTCCACGAGATCTGGGCGTCGGCGTCGACGCCGTGGAACATCGCGACGTGCTCGAGCGACGAATACGTCAAGTTCTGGGACCTGCGCTCGCGACTGCCGGCGATGGTCATCCCCGTGGGCCACGAGGTCTGGAGCCTCTCGGTGGGCAATGACGACACGCTGCTCGCCGCCGGCACGGACGTGAAGGCGCACTTCTTTGACGTGCGCACGGGCAACAAGGTAGGTACTGTGCAATGATAGCGTTGTTACTATGCGCCATGAAAAGGTTCTAATATCGGGTGCTTTCTATTATGGTGCCTGCTATTTAGCTCGGCGAATACGGCGAGAGCCACGTGGACGCGATCACGAAGGTGCGCTTTCACCCGACGCAGCCGCAGTTCGTGGTGACGGCGTCCGAGGACGGCGTCGTGTGCATGTTCGACACGCGCATCCCGGACGAGGACGACGCGGCCGAGACGATCCTGAGCGTCGAGAGCGCGGTCACGACCATCGGCTTCTTCGGGCCGCAGATGGAGAACATCTACTGCCTGACCGGCTCCGAGACGCTCGATCTCTGGAACATCAACACGGCGCAGCGCATCCACCACTACGCCACGATCCGTGACGACTGCAACGCGAACGGCATCGCGACCGACTATTTAATCGACTGCGTCTACGATGCGCAGACCAACGAGCTCTTCTTGCTCTCGGGAAACCACGAGGGCAACGCGAACGTCGTGAACATCGGCCTGAACGGCGACGGGAGCGCGCGCCTGCAGCACGCGGCCGCGCTCTCGGGCGGCCACAAGGCGTGCATCCGCTGCGCCTACTACGACCCGGACACGTTCACGCTCTACTCGGGCGGGGAGGACGCGCGGCTCTGCAAGTGGAGCGCGGCGGCCGGTGGGAGTGCGACAGCAGCAGCAGGAGGGGAGACCTGGAAGAGCAAGGCGGCGCACGACCCCGCGGGCTTGAAGAAGGCACGCAAGTCCTCCCGCCCGTACTGACCGTGAGCTTGGATACTGCAACAACATAACAAATAGAGTCATGATTGCTTTTCGATGTGGGATTCAGGATGGTGAGAAGGAATCTCCATCCCAACAACTTGTTGTGCTTGCTTGTCGCTTGCTTGTGGCGGCTTGTTTGTGTTGTGCTTGTGGGAACTTGTGAGTTTGCAGAAAAACTTGCTTGCGGCTGTGGTTTCACAAAATGCAAAGTGGAAACACGAGTGCGCTATAAACAGAATGAACAGTTTCAGAAACGAAACGGAAACCTGGCGCTTTGAGGAACATTCCGCCCATCGCCTCCCAGTTTGTGGGTTTCCACTTGAACATCGGAAAGAAGCAGAGCGCAAAAGCACAAGCCCAAACGACGCACAAGAAAGTCTTGCGTAAAACAAGTCAACAAGTCAACCAGCAAGCAAGCCAACAACCTAGCAAAGCAACAAGCAAGTGAACAACCCAGCAAGCAACAAGCATGTCGGTGATCATCAAGAAAGTGACCGATTTCTACAAGAAGGACGAGTGCAGCAAGTACTACAAGCTCGGCAAGACCCTCGGCACGTACGTTATCTTCACCCTGCTCTCTATGAATCTGTCATGCCGTGTGTGTAAATAAATGGGCTGACTTTGTGCTGCGTTGTGTATTCGTCTGCTTGGCAAACCCTCCACTAATAGCGGGAGCTTCGCGACGGTCAAGAGCGCGATCAGCAAGGCGGACAACTCGCGCTGGGCGGTCAAGTGCATCGACAAGGCGAGTCTCACGGCCGAGGACGAGGAGGCGCTGCGGGTGGAGGTCGAGGTGCTGCAGCTCGTGCAGCACGCCAATATCGTGCGGTTGCGCGAAGTCTTCGACTGCCAGAAGACCTTCTACATGGTCATGGAGGAGATGAGCGGTGGTGAGCTCTTCGACCGCATCGTCGAGAAGGAAAAGTACTCGGAGAAAGAAGCGAGCAACGTCGTCAAGAAGCTCGCCGGTGCGCTGTTGTACTGCCACGAGAAGGGGATCGCGCATCGCGACCTGAAACCCGAGAACCTGCTCTACCAGTCCACGGAGGAAGAGGCCGAGATCAAGATCGCGGACTTTGGGCTTGCGAAGCTCGTGAAGGGCGACTCGCTCATGCAGACTGCGTGCGGCACTCCTGGATATGTCGCGCCGGAGATCCTCGAGGGGAGACCGTACGGCGCGGAAGTGGACCTCTGGAGTCTCGGCGTCATCATGTATATCCTGCTGTGCGGGTTCCCTCCGTTCTACGACGAGAACAACGCGGCGCTCTTCGCGTCCATCAAGTCGGGCATCTTCGACTTCCCGTCGCCGTACTGGGACTGCGTGTCGGCGTCCGCGAAGGACCTCATCTCGCGCCTGCTCGTGGTGGACCCGAAGAAGCGCTTCACGGCGCAGAACGTGCTCGACCACCCGTGGATCTCGGTACGGTGCAACTTGTTTGCTTCTTGTTGCGTTGTTGCGCACAAACTTGCTCACTTGCTTGTTTGTTTGTTTTGCAACAATTTGTTGTGTAGGAAATCCACAATGTGAGCGACGAGGTGCTGCCGCACTTCACGGCCGAGATGAAGCGCTACAACGCGCGCCGCCGGTTCCGCGCGGGCATCATGGCGGCCAAGGCGATCAGTGGGCTCACGGTGCACTCGGTCAAGAAGAAGTCGTCGGGCATGAACGCGCTCGAGGTGGTCAACGCCACGGCACAAAAGGAGTCGGCCGAGACTCCCGCGTCGCCCACGACTGCTGCCGCCGGGGCCGCTGCGTCACCTGCAGCGCCAGTGTGAGCATGGAGAGAAACAAGAATTGCGCAAGTGGATTCGTGTGCAAGAACAACCACAAGCAAGCACACATCAAGTATATGATGATGGGATTGTAGACAACAAGCAACAGCAACTCACACACAAACAAAAAGCAACAGTTACTCTTCTTATCTCCTTCAAGTTGCCTTGGATGTTTCCTGAGGTCGTCATCGTCGATCGTCAGCTTGTTACATGCACAAGGAGGGAGACAGGCAGCACACGCACGTGCATAAAAGCAAACAAGCACGCAAGGTCAGCAGCTGCCTTCCTTGCTTGCTTGCCTTGCTCACTTGCTCAAAGCAAGTGAACTTGCGTGTGTGCTGGCTCTTGTCTCTCTGGCTTCTTATAGCACGCAGCCGCCGTGTGGGGTGACCGAGAAGCTCATTTTGCCTTCCGCCTCCTCGAGCTCCTGCGCTTTCTTGCGCGTGTGGTAGATGAAGCCGAACGCACCGAGCACCGCCGCGCAACCGGCCACCACTCCGAAGGCCACGCCCACCGAGCTGCCGCCACCCGAACTCTGCGTGTTGGTCTCGGTCGAGTTGCCGCTCGCGCCGGCGTACTTGGAGTTGTCCACGAAAGGCGTGTCGACCGTCGTGCGGGCAGCCGTTTCGGTGGTGGTGGTGTCAGCCTCGGTGCCGGTCTCGCCCTGAGTCGTCGTCGTAGTGTCCGAAGGCTCGGACGAGCTTGACGACGCAATGCTCGCGCTGCCGGCACTTGCGAGCGAACCCGCTGAGCCCGAGCCGGCAGATTTGAGGTCCTTAGCCGACGAGCCGCTGGACGAGCTGCTGCTGGTGGTGGTGGTGGTCGTCGTGGTGTTGGCAGATGCCGCTGGAGTCGCGGTTGGAGCTGGTGTTGGCGCTGGGGTAGGCGCTGGAGTTGGCGCAGTGGTTGGAGCAGCCGTGGTCGAGGCTGGCACGCTGGCACCACCGAACTTGTCCTGCGAGTCGTAGGTCAGGAGACCATACGCCTTCTCGTAGGCTTCAGGCTTGTATGGCTGGTCGAAGAGCTGGAAGTAGAACTTCTTGTTCTCTGGGAGCGACGCGCTCCACGCCTTGTATGCGCTAAAGTACGCGCTCGCACCCGACACCGTGCCTTGGTTGCCGCCGAGGGCGCCATCCGAGGGCCAGCCCGTCTCGCCCAAGAAGAGCTTGTCGGCGATGCCCGGGATCCCGCTGCCGATGATCTTGTTCCACTGCGACTTGGTGGTCTCGATGGCGTTACCATTCTGAGCGCCCATGAAGTACGGGTGGATGTTGACACCGATCACGTCGCACGCCGCAACCAATTCATTGAGCCCAGAGATTTTGTCGATGAACTCGGTGTTACGCTGCACCGTGCCGACCTTGACACCCGGTACGCGCGCCTTGAGGTCCTTGATCGCCTGGATGAGCTCACCCGGGACCGAGGACTTTCCAGCGAGGTTCTCGTTACCGAGCATGATGTACACGACGTTGCCGGTGCTGGTAGCAGCAACAGCGGCTTCAAGTTGGGTGGCGTAGTCGCCCTGGTCGTACGGCACGCCCGCGACGACCTTGAGGCCCGAGGAGGCGAGCTGCTTGACCATGTCGGTGTTGCCGAACTTGGAGATGTACGTGCGCACGTACGTGAAGCCCTTGCTCTTGATCGTGACAATGTCCTTGGCAACCGAGTCGGCGTTCTTGCCGGAGGTGTGGTCGGGGTCGTAGCAGACGCCGTTGGCGTCCACGAACGAGCCGCAGAGCGTCGCGAGCAGCGCCGAGAGGAAGAGGGCGGCGCCGGTCTTCATTTTTCTTTCGTGGAGCTTGGTCGTAGGGTTTACTTTACCGGGGAGGGTGTCTCGTGAGTACAGTACTGCTAGCAACTGCGATTGTCGTTTGTTTTTCCTTTCCTGTTGAGGGAAACAAGCAAGCAAATCAAGCAGCAAGCGCGCGAGCGAGTGGAGTGGTCCGGACGAGAGAGGTCGAGTCGGAAAATGAACGAGGGACTTGCATGCGCTTGTTGGGCTGTTTGCTTTGCCTTGGTTGTCTGTTTGCTGGTGCCACTCACACGAAATAGAGCGGGTGCAGACGAGAAAGAAGACACACTCGTCAAGGGAACCAACTGGTCGGCCCCGCTTTCCCGCGAGCAACATCAAAGACCCATATGGCTTTGCTTGAACCTGTGACGAGTGACGGTAACGCAGAGAGCGGACGATGTGACGATAGACGACCTTTGGGTCGTGCAGACGGGGCGTGGAAAGGCTTTGAAAAACCTTGGATAATAGGTGCACCCACAATTAGGAGGTATAATTCAGCAGATTTATACTTAATTTTACTAAGGAATTTATACTGAACGATGGATATCGAATTTAAACAATGGTAAGAAACAAGGACGAGCGTTTCTTTTTTGTTTGTGTTCCATCCACGTTGCATTTTTGAGCCCCGAAGTTTTGAATGGGATATATCGGGTCAAGCTTAACTCTAAAAAACGGGTAAATCTTTGACGCACAGACAATCTGACCAGGAAGCTAAACCTTACGATTATTACCGACTGGTTGCTCACAAGAACGCCTATTTCGCAGCGAAAAGAAACCCCAGATGCACTCGCTCCATGAACTACCATGAGTTGTTGGTCTGTGTCATTTTAGAGCAGTATCATTGTATCAGTCACAGCGTGTCGTCAGCTGGTCTTCCTGACCCAGATCAGCCTTGTTACGCCTAGTTCATTGACCCAACCTAGGATATTTGAAATCGTGTAGGTTGGAAGGCAGCATGCACCGATGCAGATCGGCACAAGTGTGCACAGAAATTCACGTACCGGTCGTCTAAAATACCATAATGTTGTCGGGTATTGTAGGTCGCAATGCATACAGTATCTAAGTATACCTCACTGAATCAAATCAACAACAAAAAAGATGTTGTCGAGTTATCGCGAATCCTCGATTTCCCCGAAAAAATCCATCTTCGAAATTGTATCAACACTGGAGTCCTAAGGTTCCCTTTGGGTCCATTTGTGGCATCCAACGATCTGGCGACCCTGCATCACGCGGATTGGCTGCATCTGATGAATGTGGGACCTTGAACAATCCCTTCGTCCCGGTACAAACCGGGATAAAAGGATGCATTGAGGGGCAAATGCCTCATCCAAAGAGTTCAGCAAATATCGAGCGCATTTTCACCATCGCACTCGCCCCCTATTGCCAGCCACCCAGCCATAGAGCGCGTAACTGCAACTCTGGTCGCGAAGCTTCTCCGTTGCTGTTGAGCGTCCTCATTCTCCTTGGGTTCCCCAATGCCGCACTTTCACTCGCAGCCCTTGTGCTCATGGCGAACGACCCACTCCTCCTGTTTCCAATCGCCCATTCCAAGGCACGTGACGTTTCTCCATTCTTTTTAATCACGAAACGGTCGCAAGTTAGATCCCATGTGTGTCAACGACGTGGCTTGTCACCGTTCTGCGTTATCTGTTGGTATTCAACAGAGGCCATCCGGCCGTGTGGTGGTGCAAAATGGATCACTCTGTACCAACAGAGCAGACACGCGGTGGGTTGGCGATATTGTACCACCACCGAGAAAGCCTCTGATGGCAACAGGAACAACAACGTCTCAAATGACCGCGCGCTTTTCTTTTCTTTCGTTCGGGACTCACCTCAACATGCGAGCTGCAGTCTCAACACCGAGGCAGAGCAGCAGAAGGGCGGACCAACCAGCTCAAATTTCTATGGAGCTAACCTGATCGCACTGCACTGCCCGTTGCAGATTTCAATTCCATCCCACAAGTGAACGAAAATCACTGTCCCGTGAGAGCTGCGAGCATTGCTATTGAGATTGATATCTACTTACAGTAGGCATTCCTTCATGGAATAGTGAACACAATAACAGCACTCCATTCATGTTGTTATTGTAGCTCTTACATACAGCAAGCGACTTGGAGAAAACAAACAATTTGCGTGAGCTCAGACGAAAGAGACTCGCGCTTATAGCACGCAGCCGCCATGTGGGGTGACCGCGAAGCTCGCCTTGCCTTCGGCTTCTTCCAGCTCCTGGGCTTTCTTGCGCGTGTGGTAGATGAAGCCGAACGCGCCGAGCACAGCGGCACAACCAGCAGCGACACCGAAAGCCACGCCAACCGAGCTACCGCTGCCCGAACTCTGCGTGTTGGTCTCCGTAGTCGAGCTGCCGCCGGCGCCAGTGACATCGGACTCGTTCGCGACCACTGGGTCTCCGTGTCCGTTCGATTCAACTGGGGCCGTAGTGGTTGTCGTTCCAGTCGTTCCGTCCGAAGTCGTCTGCGAAGACGAGAGCAACGAAGAAGAGGTCGACGCCAGCGATCCCTCGACACCGGTCTCAATGCTCAGACTCGTGGAGCCCGAGCCAGTGGTGTGGGCACCCGCTTCCGAGCCAGAAGACTTGCTCGATTCACTGCTGCTGGTGGAGGACGAGGTCGAGTTCGAGCCCGAGCTTGGAGTTGGGCTTGGTGCAGACGTCGTTGGCTCAGGCGTCGACGAAGGCGATGGGGAAGAACCAGGCGTTGGGGCTGGAGTTGGAGCTGGGGTTGGCGAAGATGGCGCGCTCGTTGGCGCCTGGGTCGGAGCCGAGGTAGGAGCCGACGTCGCTGGAGCGCTGGTGACAGTCTGGGCCACCCCGACGTTGTACTTGTCCTGGCTGTCGCTGGTGTAAATACCGTACGCCTTCTCGTAGTCCTCCGCGCGGGAAGGCACGTCGAACATCTGGAAGTAGAAGCGCTTGTCGCCTGGGATATCCGTCCACGCGTTGTAGGCGCTGAAGTACCCGGACGCGGCGGACGGCGAGCCCTCGTTGCCAAGGTACGAGCCCTGCGACGGCCATCCGGTCTCGCCCAGGACGAGCTTGTCGCCAGCCATGGCCTTGATCTTCGTCCAGTGGTTCTTCGTGAGCTCGATGGCGTTCGTGGCGCCGTTCTGGCCAGACGTGAAGAACGGGTGGATGTTCACAGCGATGGCATCGCACGCGCTGATCAAGTCCGAGAGTCCGCTGATGTTTTCGAGGAACTCGGTGTTGCGCTGGACAGTGCCGACCATGACGTTGCCCGGCACGCGTGCCTTGACGTTCTTGATCTCCTGGAGGAAAGACGCCGGCACGCTGCCGCGCAGGTTCTCGTTACCGATGAAGAGGTACTTGACGTTGCCGCCCTGCGCGACCTTGATCGCGGACTCGAGCTGCGTGGCGTAGTCAGAATTGCCGTACGGTACGCCGAGCGCGAGCGTCATGCCCTGGTTCGCGATGATCTGCGCCATCTCCGTGTTGCCGAACTTGGAGATGTACGTGCGCACGAGCGAGAAGCCCTTGGCGCGGATCGTGGCCATGTCCTTGATCACGGACGCTTCGCCCTTGCCGCTGGTCACGTGGTCCGGGTCGTAGCACACGCCGTTGCCGTGCACGAGCGAGCCGCAGAGCGCCGCCAGGAACGTCGAGAGAAGCAGAGCTGCGCCGGTCTTCATGCTTTGCTTGTTATCTACCTGCTTGGGTGCGTACGGAGGTCTGTCCTGTGTTGTCGAAGAGCGAGGGCGCTGCTGCTTAAAGCGATAGTGGCGGAATGAACAACGCAGCAAGAAGCGCCTGGCGGTCTGCTGGAGAATGAACGAAAGGATACAAAACGAGCGTATACATGTGGCTTGGGCTTGCCCGTGAGAAAGACAGAGGGAGAGGCGTGCTTGCTAGCGATCGCTCCAGCTGGTTCCCAGAAATCGGGCGGCACAATGTTACGACGGAGTTTTCGCCCTCGCATAATGCATGAGGTGTGGTCCGACTCGACAGGATGAGTTCAGAACGCGCAAAGCTAAAAAAATATGTTATATAAGGAGGGTATTTCCCTCTTTGTTTAGCTTAACTGAGGTGTCCGTCCGTATTTGACAGGTAAATATGCTAGATAAAGAGGTGATTTCCCTAACTGAGGTATCCATCCGTCGTCGTGCACGGCTGATCTTTACGTGCCTCGAACCTTCTTCTGTAGCCTTGTTGTTGCAGGATATTCATTGAGCTTTCCGTTTTTCTTGTCCGTGGTTGTGAGTGGCGACTGAGAGGCTCTGTGTCTAAAAAAGTTGAAACATGGGCGAGTGGTTGGTTGCGATACAACGCTAGATCTGAATGTTCACCCACTTGTGCATTTGGTGCTACAGTACTGTATGTCGGGAGTATGCAGCGCAATGGCATACCAGCATAGAGCGCCTCTAATCAATCCAAATAATAATGAATGGATGGATACCGTATGTGCAAACCGCAGAGCAGTAAACTAAACATTGAGTGTCCGTCCATTTGGACGAAGAGAGTCGGGTATTTTTCACCCAGTCGACCAAATAGCTGAAGGTTTATAACATAAAAAAATGGATTTAACTGAATGCTATCTTGTATCAGTAAACACAAAGATTTGTGACAACGATCTGGGGTGCAGATCCTGAAGGCTACTGAGACAGGTGAGACTGCTCTGAATGCTTTCTGGACTCTGGACAGATACATCAAGGAGGTCCGTATTTAATGGGTGGTGGTGGCGCGAAAAGAACACACGCATACACATGCAACACCGCCATGTGGCTGATGTTACCAACCCGCCAATGAACCCAGCAGGGATCCCACAGGATTTCATTCGCACCTGCAGCAGACGCCACCATTGGCCTTTTATCTGAATCCTCGTGCCACCAATGCTGCTAAACAAACATGCAAGGTGTTGAGACTTCATTTTCTTTCTGGACCAGATCAAGCTTTTTTGGAGAAAGGAAGTCTGTGCGCACTTAGCAGCGGCACTGTTCATTATTTTACACTTTGTTAGATACATAACTTCTTTAAAAAATGTTGTATAGGAAAATCAACGCACATTAAACCATTAACTTTCTCGATCCCGCGCTATTCGTTATTAGAGGCAGAAGGTGTACTGCGACCTTTCAATCTGCCGTTTCTGCCAATCAGCAGCCGTCAACAGCGAACCGAACGTAACGCCTCATCTGGCACCACATGTCAAACGTGACAGGGCGCAGTTCGCAAGTGTAACTGTTGTTCATCACCCTACCTGGTGTCCATTCAAATGGGTCAGGTGCGAAAGAAAAGATCGCGTTGCCAATCACCCCATTCAATAGCTACATTCGCTTTGAAGATCTTTTGAGCGTGCTTCGCTCTGGCGAATGGAGCCATTCATCCAACGAGTTTAGCGTCGTCGCGTTCGTTGGGCAATGGCTTCCACTTGGTTTGTGTGCAGTCCAATTGGATTGTTGCGTCTGTTTGACCAAGGGTCGGACTGTTTGTTCTGCTGGTAAGAGCTGCCTGCCACCAACCAACAAGCAAGTCGGTTCGTCCTAGTCCACACAAGACCACGTGAGCGAAAGTTGGCTGCGAGTGTGTCAGTGATGTTGAGGATGGCCACTTCTTGCCAGAAACCTCGAGCTTGGCAATGGGCTTTCATGAAAAGTGAGGTGGGTCAATAAATAGCGAGATCAAAGAGTTTTCGTGGAAGTTTGCTTGATGGATTTCCTGGGACCAGGATGAATAGGACGAGGGGCTATAGGATGTGGCAGTTGGGAGATCGACACGGTCGAATCCGCTGAACTCTCCAAAATTCTCAGTCCTCAACTTGGCTGTAAACGATCACTGTACGAAGGCAGGTGAGCTTTGCTGCAACAACTCGAAAGAAGAACAAGACAAAGAAGCCCCGTGAACGTGCAAATACGCCAAAGCAGCCGAGCATGCAGTTCCCCGTTCGTCAGGAGAGTGTGTATACTCTTTGCAAATTGATGCTAAGCTCTGGAAATCCAAATTTGACTTTTCATTCGTGTTGACGTTGCTTCTGCTTGACACTCGATTGCTGCAATTTGTAGATCGTGAGCGTCGATGAAGCTGGAGAAGACTCTACATTCCACGACAAAGAGTTCTAAGCGATTGTTGATCAGGTACGAGACCAAAGCATGCCTGCGAACGATAGCCACAAAGATCTCATGTTGTATGCAACTGGTTCTATCGGGTCTAACGCTGGACAGACGCCCAAGAATACGAAAGTGGCAATTATTGCGGTCACTGGCGTGTTCCGATCGGGAAACCGTTTCTGCTGAGCCTCCTGTTGCGGTACTTGAGCCATTCCGGCGATGGGCAGCTGATGTCTCTCCGCGACGAAAATGATGGGAACTTGCCGCTTGCTATAAACCCAGCGGAGGGCAATGGTCCTGGCGAACCGAATGGTTTCCACTGGCGTGGGGCTGAAAGCGCTTCACGACGGGAATCTGGATGTCAAGACGTCGTTCATCCGCCAGAACTCTACGGGCGAAGGCATTGCGGTGTTCCTGCTCGACACGCAGGGGACTTTTGATCTGAAGACTGCGCACGCGCTTAGCCCAAAGCTCTTTGGGCTCGCGACGCTGCTCAGTTCGCATTTGGTCTACAATGTGAAGAATTAGGTGCAAGCGGACCATTTGCAGCACTTGGCGGAGCTTGCAGGCTATGGACGATAAGTTGCGTCTGCTCGGTTGGCTAACTGCTCCACTACACCATGAATCTTGTTCTGATTCATGTTGGTGTTTGGCTTGCGCTAGAATGGGGCGAATGCTGCCAGCGGGCGCGTTTTCAATCGCGTGAACCCAGAAGAAACCGAGGGCTTGTTCGAATCGCAAGCTCCGTTCCAGAAGTTGGACGTGCTCGTCCGGGACTGGCCGAACTTTTTGAGCTCCCAATCACTCGAAGAAAGGCGAGCATCGATGCGAGAATACTTTGACGATACGCTCTTGAGCCCAACATTCCACAAAGAAGTCCAGCGCACGCGGGGGGACATTTTCTCGGGGTTTGAGGAAATGGACTGCTTTTTGCTGCTGCACCCTGGTCTCCGCGTCAGCGCACCCGAATACAATGGCCCCCTGAGTGATATGGACGCGTGCTTCCTAGAGCTCGCGGATCTTCACTTTGACGAGATCTTTGATCCAGATCGCCTTGAGCCGAAGACGTTCCTTGGGAAACCACTCACGTGCAGAGAGCTCTTGATGTTTGCGAAGTGCTACGTGACAACCTTCAAGCAGAACGCTCAATTCCCAGACGCGAATGCGATTGTTGCAGCGGTTGCAGACTTGAGCAACGAACAGCTGAAGCGCGAGGCGCTAGCGAAATACAAGGAAGGCATGAGGAATTTCAGCGATCAATCCTGGTTCAAGCCTGTCTGGCTCCCGCACATGCCTGCTCACCATAAATCCTGCAAGGACAAAACGTTGGCGTTGTTTGAACGCGCGAAGATCGTGCGTGATCGCGCGAAGATCAAAGATGCTCGAAAGCAACTGCTAGCAGCCATTGCAAGCGAGCTGCATAATCTCAAGCTTGTCACCACTGGAGCCGCTGCAACCGCTGCTGCCTTTGGAGTGAGGCATATCTAGTTGGTATTCTATTGCAAGAAATATACTACTGTCTGTCACCTCCATGAGCTGGAGGATTTGGTGGAGCGTGCTTGCGGATGGCTTGGTTGGCAAGAGGCAACGAGGAGACTTTGACCAACACGTTCTCATAGCAATCTTCCTGGTTTCATTGAGGGAAAACTTTTCACATTGAAATTGATTCGAAGAAACACGCAACGCTTTTAAAGACTCAACTCCAGCGTGACTTGGTTCGACACGATTGTATCGTAGAGAAAGGAAGCCAAAGCGCAACGCCAAGAGAGAATGCTGTGTTGGGGGTCATTTTGTATTGAGCACTTTGTGATTTTTTTCTAAACAACTACGGTACATTCACTGTGGGACTTCGGTATTTCGTGGGTCGATGAAGACTCGGCGGGCTACGGCATCGGTGGCTTTTGGTTTTCGACAACAAAGCAAGACGAGCAACCTCCAGCGTCTTAAGCGCTCGAAGTCAAAGTCGTCGTGTCGAGCGCGAACTTGACCGCGCCCTCGCTGTCCACGAGTCCAAAGTACGGCTCGAAGACGCCGTCCGTGCGCTGCGGCTGGTCGAACATCTGGAAGTAGAAGCTGCGCGAGCTGCCGTCCAGGTCGTTCGTTGCGCTCCAGCTCGAGTAGTCGTTGTAGTAGGTCTGCGCGCCGGCGAGTGTGCCCGTGTTGCCGTTCGAGGAGCCGCCGGTGGGCCATCCGGTCTCGGTGATCGCAAGCTTGTCTCCCAGACCTGGGAATGTTGCCGCCGTGGTCTCGCCCTGGAGCGAGTCCCACTGCGCCTTGATCAGATCAATTGCGTTGTCCGCGGCCGTGCTGGGCGTGAAGATCGGGTGGATGTTGACGCCGACTACCTCGCAGGTTGCCAGCAGGTCCTTCAAGCCCGAGATCGCGTTGATGCGCGACGAGTCGAGCAGCTCCGTATTGCGCTGCACCGTGCCTACTTCGACGTTCTCTGGCGCCTGGGCCTTGATCTTGTTGATGAACGTGACCATCTCGGCTGGCACCGCAGTCACGCTCGCAAGGTTCTCGTTGCCCACAAAGATGTGCAGCACGCGCGCGTCGTCGTTCTCGTACTTGGCAGCGACCGCGAGCGCGGCGTCGATGTGGGTCTGCGAGGCGCTCGCGTCCGTGTTGGAGAACGGGATGCCGAGCGAGACGTTGAGCCCCTGCGCAATGGCCAGCGAGCCCAGGTCCGTGTCGCCAAACTTGGTGTAGTACGTACGGATGCCGTTGAACCCGTTCGCCTTGATCTTCTGGAGGTCCGCGGTGATCGCCTCGACCGTCACGTCCGTGTTGTGCGCGGGGTCGTAGCAGACTCCGCGAGCGGAGACCTGGGCGGGCGTCCAGCAGAGGACGACAGCGGTAGCAGCAGCGGTAGTGAAGGCGAGGGTGGAGATGGACTTCATGGTAGGATACTTGGTGGAGGTTGGTGATGTGGATGGATGGATGGAAATTGGAGAATGAGCTCATCCGTTGCGGCCATCCAGGAGGCACAAGCAGGTACTCAAATGGCTAAGATGCTCATAGTATCATGTTGAAGAGAGAGCCCTGGACGCCAGGCAGTGCGACTCTGGCGAGAGCTGATCCAAAATCCGCTCGCATCCTCTTCGAAGATCCTTCCGAGCGCCAGCAGCAGCAGCGGCTTCAAGCGTGTGGGCGTGGGACTAAGCTTGCGATGGCTCACTGGCGAGGAGCTCAATGGGCATCTTCTGAGACGCCACGATAGCGAGTGCACCCATCTGCTGACTGTCGAGAGCTGAACGTTGACACGCAAAACCCGAAAACCTTCTATAAAACATGAAACCAAATGCATGCTCTATTATAGGATATGCAAATTAGAGAGTCAGTTTGGATCAGATTATCACGAAAAACCAAGCGTGGAAAATAATAATATGCATTTTGAAAAGGGTCGGAAACCCCCGTGAGACTTGTGCGTTCCCATCTGTCAGTCAACCAACGTGCGTGGACTGAGCTGACCGTTGGCCAAATGACTCTGTGCGAGAGCCACGCGGGCCACTTGATACGCATCCCAAGCAAGTCCCAATTGCACGATACATACCCTGGTCACCGGTGCAATAAGGTGCAGTTGCGTTGACCGGACGGCCACTGCTTCCAGAGGCATCCCAGGAGCTTCTTGGAAGCGAAGGCCTATCCCAGCTTCTCAAGCTCTCGCGCTCGACCTGGCTCTAGCGAAAAGGCCATTGGAGAGTCACAACTGCGAATAATAGAGGTGGAAGCTAAATGAAGGCTCGGCCGTCGTCGCCTGTTGCTTGCTCCACTTTCGGATTGGCTTTGCTTATCCTTCCTTCTCTTTATCTATGGTAGTTAGAACACACACTCAAATACACAGTATCTAATTATTCCCAGTCACTCGCCAGCTAGCTTACATCTCGTCGTCCTCGAGCAGCATGTTGGGCACGGCGTGCGTGATCGGGTAGCTGCGCGCACAGTTGTTGCACACGAGCTCGCCTTCGACAATGTTGGTCTGCGAAGGGAATGATACAATACAAGAGGTATCCCAATGTCAGTCTTGCGGGTGCACAATTGTGTGGACAACAAGGCATGCAGTTAACAAAAGCGCCACTTACGTCAAAGATCACGCGATGAATGAGCTTGAGCAGCTCGTCTTCGTTCGTCAGGTCCTCTGGGATCTGCTCGGGGAGGATCGGCACGTCCGGGTGGTTCAGCTGTCATCATTATAATCATCATGAGCCATACACGCCTTGGGTTAGCGACTATGAAAACGAGCAAACATAGTAAGGCCCTAGTGGCCAGCACACATACAGACATATATACCTCTTTTGTGGTCTCGCTCAGCGCCGAGTAGTCGATCGACTTCATGATGTGGAGCATGAACGTCTTACTGAACACCGTCTCCGCGACCACCACGCCGTCCATCTCCGGCACAATCTGCAGTCAGTTCACAGTAGCAGCAGCCACATCAATTAGCAACGAACAGAGCTCACTTGTACGCCATCAGAAGGACTGGATCATGCACTCACACGAAGCGGGAAGTTCAACGGACGGAGCCCCGCCTCGCGTCCGGCGGTGTCTGCGCACGCCTGCAGTTCCACCAATTCATACACAAAATCAACCAGAGAGACACCGTCAGATATCTCCATCAGTGCATACGCTCCGCGTGGCGGTTGCTGCGCACCTTGACGTTGCAGACGAGCATGTTGTGCGTCAGGAGTCTCATGATTTGCTTCTTGTCTGTTGTTGCAGGTGTCCAATGTTGATTGCCGCGATTGGCTTTCAATGGAGCTTCTCCACTATTCCGGTTTACCGGAATACACTATTTACAGACGCCGCCCAATGATTGGTGCATCGTCGTGAAAGAGCGCTTCTTTTCAGTCAATCACAGCCACGCAGATGAATGATTGGCGGCTGAGTGAGAGCACAAAGCTCAAAGCCCAAGCGTCACACAGCCACCGGCCATCGAGTCAATTGCCGCAACAAGCGTATTGATCGATCGCAACAGCTTGAGCTCCATCTCTCGCTCGCTCTCTCGTCCGTCAAGCCACAGGCTCAATCCACAGCACAGCTAAGCCACCATGGTCAAGAAGAAGTATCAGTCCAAGCGACAGTCGCTTCACAAGAAGTACAAGATCGCGCGCAAGGTGCGCGAGCACAAGCGCACGGAGCGCAAGAAAGAGCGCCTCAATGGCGGCAAGAAGCGCAAGGACCCGGGCATCCCCAACAACTGGCCCTTCAAGGAGGAGCTGCTGCAGCAGGTCGAGCAGGCGCGGCTCGCGGAGCTAGAGTCGCAGCGACAGGCGCGCGAGCAGGCCAAGATCGACAAGAAGGAGCGCAAGCGCCTCTCGGTGCTGGCGCGCAAGGCGTCCGTGCCGGCGCTCACGCCGCTCTCGGTCGAGATGCAGGCCAAGAAGGACCTGAAGGAGAGCGTGCAGAAGGCCGACCTGGTGCTCATCGTGCTCGACGCGCGTGACCCGCAGGGCTCGCGCTCGCTCTCGCTCGAAGACGGACTCATCGGCAAGGGTAACAAGAAGGTCGTACTCGTGCTCAACAAGATCGACCTCGTCTCTCCAGACACTACCGAGAAGGTACGCACCCATACACACACACACACACCGCGTTTGTCTTGACTTGTATACTGTGTGCTAACGCGTGTTTCTCTGTTCTTTTGTATCATTTCAGTGGGTGAACTACTTGCGTCGCTTCCACCCGACGGTCCCAGTGCGCGCATTAAATAAATCGGTGGTCGACGTGAAGAAGAAGAACCGCGCGGCCAAGGGCCACCAGGCGCTCTACGACCGCACGCAGGAGCTCGAGGGTCTCCGCGACAGCGGCAGCGTGCAGACGCTACGCCTGCTCCTCGAAGAGCTCAGCAGCCAGACGATCGAGAAGACCATGAACATCGCCGTGGTCGGGTACCCGAACGTCGGCAAGAGCACGCTGATCAACTCGCTCAAGAAGCGCATGGTGTCGCCCGTGTCCACAAACCCGACGTCGACCAAGCGCGCGCTGGAGCTCCAGTACAACGACAAAATCACACTCATCGACTGCCCTGCGCTCGACCCGGAATACAGCGAAGAGTCGGCGGTGATTTTGCGTCACGGCATCGCCGGTGTGTTCATCGAAGACCCGGTGCCGGCGGTCAAGTCGCTGATCGAGCGCGGCGAAGCCGTGAACCTCATGCAGAGCCTCCAGATCCCCGTGTTCCGCAACCACGAAGAGTTCATCGCGCGCCTCGCGGTGAAGCGCAACATCCTGCGCAAGGGTGGCGAGCCGGACATCCTGCAGACCGCGCGCACGTTCCTCACGGGCCTCGGCAACGGCAGCTATTCGGCGTCGTGCCTGCCGCCAGCCAAGTCCAAGTCGCGCTTCGACATGCCCGAGTGGTACCAGAAGCTCAACCTCGCCAAGGTAGGCCCTAGGTGTTGCTGTCCTACTGGTTTGTACTATCACGCGAGTTCTGACCTTGTTCTCTATTGTTTGTGTATCTCCCTTCTAATAGTTTGTCGAGATGGAGACCCTGCTGTACACGTCCAACCCGACGGACTTCAAGCGCTCGCTCGTGTTCAAGGCCTCTGCCGTGACCCACGCGGCCGGCGACACGACCGAGTACGACCTCGTGCTCGGCCAGTTGCCGGAGAACGACGGTCTCACTTCGGAGGACGAAGATGAGGAGGACGACGAAGAGATGGACGGAGAAGAAGAAGAGATCGACGAGGAGGACGACGAGGAGGACGACGAATGAGTAGTACCCACCGTAGAATAGAGCTTTTGGGGAATTAACGCCATATATAAACGACACATCCACACATTCACTGAACTGACTTGAGGTACTCAAATGTATTCCTTTAGAACTACAGAGAGAGCAATGAAAGCACAGCGATTGTCGTTCTTGGCTTGCCCAGGCGAGGACTCAACTTCGTTGTTTATCCATCCATGTTAATATCGATGCTTCGTATTCATAGCTGATATGAAAAATGCTTCCACCTCTTTTTGAAGCCAACTCTGTAGAGAAATGAAAACTACACGGCGTCAAGGAGCTCTTCGTACTCTTCTCTCAGCGTGAGCGCTTCCTGTAGCATGGCTTCGACTTCGCCCACGGAAAAGTCCTGCTTGGTGGCTTTCGAGGCCGAGCGAATGGCGCAGATGCACTTGTCCTCCGAGCGACGGCACTTGCGGCACTTCTTAAGCTGTGAAACAGTACACGGACGATATTAGCAAACACACTGAAGCAGCAAGGACAACCGATGCAAAGACTACGAAGATGAATGTACCTGATCACTCTGCGATCCGCTTGTAATCGCAGCAGTCGAGATCTCTTCCAGCGGCTGCACATCCGTGTCCACGACCACGTCTTCGTCCTTTCGAAGGTCGTAGAACAGTACCAAGAGCTGCTGGAGCTCCGAGTCGCCCAGCTTTGTAAACGCCTTCACGTGGCTGATAGACAAAGAGAAGACAAGTCAGATACACAGCCAAGGCTTCATCATAGTAGACACAATCAACCAAACGTACTCCAAGTGACCACTCTGCACGTCCTCGGGGCGCTTGCCATGCGCGACCAGCAGCAAGATCGCTGCAATACAACTCCACTATCAGAGGCAAACCCACACACACACCCATAAAATTCGTCAGACTCTTATAACAAAGCCAACATCCCCAGAACCATCTTCACAACTTCATTATGTACCTGATGCGAATTGCGCGCGTCGATGGCGTTGGGAAGCGCAAATGTGTTGACAATGTCCGCGATCTTCGCGTTAAAGTGACGATCTGCTGCGAGTTTGCACTGCTTCGCCACTTGTGGCATCGGCCGGTTCAGCATGAGCGCGAACGCGTTCGAGCGCTCTGTCATGCGATACCGAATCGCACGAGCTTCGGCTTCGCCATTCGCAGTCGTATTGGTAGAGGAGTTCGCCGTAATAGTTGATTCCTGGACAGGGATCGGCAGACCTGCGACCACCAGGTTGGTTTCGTGGGTAATCCACGACGAGAACAGGCGCCACAGATTGCTGAACAGCGACAGCTCGTCGAGCGTGATCACTTCGTCGTCGTCAAAGTCCGAGAGCGCGAAGCTCGCCGACGACGCGTCCGAGTCCATGTCGTCGCTGTTACTGCCTTCTTCGTCGTCGCTATCGCTGACCACGAGCTCGTCCTGGTGCTTGTGTTCGTCCTTCTGCAACAATTTCTCGACTTTTTTCGCGAGCTTGGTCTTGTGCGACGGAAACACAAAGCCTTCGATGAGCACCGCCTGCGTGGTGTCCGGGAAATTCGGGTCTGGCGCCTGTGGGTCGTTGTTTTCTTTTAAAGGCTGCAAAGCACCCGAAGCAGAGGACCCAGGCGCGCTGAGCTGGCCTACAGGTGTCGATTTGCGCTCGACGATGCCCAGGTCGCCGGTCTTGGCCCACAAAGTCTTCGCCTTGGGCGTTTGAGAAGAAGACGACGACGATAAGCCTTGACTCTGTAGCTGCTGTTGGTGGTGGAGTTGTTCGTGCTGCTCGAGCGTCTCAAAGTCAAACGGATTGGGCGAGTCGGTGCCAAACACGTCGTGCATCGACGGCACGAGCTGCGGAGGCTTTGCCACGAGCTTGGAGAGGAACACGCGCGCTTTCTATTAGAAGCAAGAGATGCACACGCGAGGATGGCGGGTGGATTGGCAGGCAAGTTATGATACGACATTTTTTGGCACATGCAAGGCTATTTATTTAGTGCATACCTGTTGGCAATGCTGCGAGCAAAACTTGTTCTCGTACTGCGCGTCGTAGATCTCTCTGCGCGCGAGCGACACGCGGTACTTGCCTGACTTGCTGTTAAACAGATAAACGCATTCAAACGCACGGCATTGTTAACCCACATGATGCATACAAGCAGACAGAGAATGATAAGCCTCTACTGCTATAACGTACGCAGAGAGCGTGTTGCCGCACGGCGGGAACGCGCAGAGCGACTGCACGGAGCGCTCTTCGAAGACCGTGTCCAGGTGGCGCCGCTGGAGGATCTTGGCGCACAGGTCGAGGTACCGGACGGGGATCCGTGGGTAGATGAGCGATGACATGAGCACGAACGTCTCGCGCACGCTCGAGCCCGTCACGGGACTCTCCGCGGCGGCGGCGGTGGCGCTGGAAGAGGGTGGCTTGCTGCGGTTGCTCATGCTGCTGCTGGTGGTGGTGATACTGCGGTGGATGTGGCTGGATGCGCTTGCTGTTCGTTCGTTCTGCTTGCTTTTGTCGTTCTCGATCAATCGATCAGATGCGCATGAAAATGGAAAATGGAAAATGGAAAATGAAATGGTCACCAAAGCCAAACAACGGAGCTTATTAGGATGCGCATCATAATTTGTACACAGATTTAATATTTCCACATGCGAATGCAAATATGTAGTTATTAAGAGTCTCACAGTAAATATGCAGCGAGAATATGTAGCCACTTTGGAGATTCTTTAGAGTCAAAATGAATGGCTCCGGTTGCCTCACGGATTTTTTAGATGTCTGATGTGATTGCATTGGAGGGCGGGCTTCGTGAGTTATTGATGGTTTCTCTTGCGTTGAAAGTCACACGTGTGGTGCGGTTGGTGTCGGTTGGGGTAAACACTCGAAGTTGAGGTCCTTGTTGACACCGCAAAGCGAGCTCGAAAAATCTTGGTTTCTTCAACTGAAGTCGCCATTTGTGCTCCAAGATGTAGAAGGCCCAAAAGAGAAGGGAATTTTGAAGAACCGAAGTTTTTCTCTGTGAAGGATATGCACTTGCGCGTTCATGTTACGTACAGGTACAGGTACGTACATACGTGTACAATATGCCATAGTGCAGTATTTACAAGTGAACGCAATCAACTTCGGGAACGATTGACATAGAGAAGTTTATACTATGCTGAAGCACAAAGAAATGATGGCGATATGTTGTTGTTCACTACACGCGCCGTTTCTTCAATGCCGACGCAAGTGTAGCACCAGGTTGTCCCGGTCCTGATTCCCCAAACGCGTTGCCAAAGCGCGTGTTTTCGCGGTTGCGCTGCTGCTGACTATCGTTTCTTGACTTTGACGAGTTGCTCTCCTTCATGTCTGGATGCAGCGACGGAAAAGTCGGCATCATCGTCGATTCTTGTGGAAACGGTTTCTCGCGAAAGTACGGGTGCTCAATCGCTTCCCGAGCCTGCGCAACCGAACCCAATTTCATCACAAAATCACAAAGTTGTAGCTTGGAGTTCAATGCAGACATTCCCACAGCGCACTCTCAATTGATTTGATAAGAATAATTACGTACAGTAATCCGAATTGACGGGTCATATGTGAGCAAGCGGTTGATGAGATCGATGCCTTTCTCCGAGAGGTCCGGAAGCACTTTGCGGATATTGTTGTAGCTGTAGCGCGACGTATCGAAGCTGAGCTTGTCGGCATTCGGAAGTGACGACATCCCAGGCCAGATTTGATCATTCGCTCGTCCCAAGAGCTACACAAATCACCGATACACAAACCGAATCAGCAGGTTAGCACTACCGAACACCTTCCACTTGTCAATAGTGTTAGCACACAAAGCATAAAGCCAACAATGTACCCTGAAAATCCGTTCGATCTGATCGATGTCCGTCTTGCCAGGCATCAGTGGCTCCTGCAGCAGTAGCTCGCCGAAGATGCAACCGCACGCCCACATATCCACTGCCGCTGTGTAGGTCTCGCAGCCAAGCAGGATCTCAGGTGCGCGGTACCAGAGCGTGACCACCCTCGGGGTCAGCGCCTCCTCTGCGTCTCCTCCCACAACACAGCTTCGCTCTCTAGCGAGTCCAAAGTCTGCGAGCTTAACGCTTCCGTAGCGGTCGTACAGGATGTTCGACAGTTTGATATCGCGGTGCAGGATGTTCTGCTTGTGCAGGTACTCGATCGCGTGGAGCACCGAGAGCATGATGCGCTTCGCCTGCACAATATTAAAAAAAACAATGATGAGTCATCGTTACTAATTACGTTGCACGAAGTGGGTTCACAAGCAAGAAGGGCGCTCGTTCACCTCAGACTCTTTGAAGGGGTTGCGCGTGCTGCTGTGGTGCCGCAGCAGCAGCGAGAGGTCATGCTCGCAGTACTCAAACACAAGAAACACACTAATCATTCATGAACATACACATATAGTGTTAGAGTTAATGACACATTATCAGCTTGTAAACCAGCATGCTTTCCTAAGAGCTAAGTGCACATGTACACAACAAAAACCTCACCTTGCGCGCTTTCGCCCCACTGCGACGTCCAAAAGCTGTACGCAGTTGGGATGACGCAGTCGCTTCAGCAGTTTGATCTCTCGCAGCGCCGTGATAGGAAACTAGCAGCAGCAACACACACACATGCATACACTATCAAGAACACTGCACGCGCAAGTAGCTATAAGAAATCATCGCCTGTATGTTGTATACTTCTGTACCCCTTCGCTCGCCTCGTTGTGCAGAATGACGCGCTTGAGCGCCACGACGCGGTCAGAGCGCCGGTCGCGCGCGCGGTACACGGTGCCGTACGTGCCCTCGCCGATGCGGTTGAGCTTCTCGAATTCCTCGACGTCGCGGCAGGCGCCCAGCGGCTCAAAGTGTCGCTCGGCGTCGCGCTGCGAGCACGCGAAGCCAGCGCGCTTCTTGCTTGGTGTTGGTGCTGCCATTACAGTATTGTCGTTTGGTGAATTGCTTTATTGAGAGCGAATAGTGGTGTGGCTCACATAATAAGTGTCGCGCGAATGTGGGCATTTTCTGATGTTGCAGGAAGGTTGTCACAACAGCTTTGCCTTGATGGCTTTGTTTTTGGCTCGTCAACGCGCTGTTTGGTCGATCTTCCTCTTCCCTGGTGAATTCTCCAACTTCAAGCGATGGCTGAATCTGAATTTTTATCCAATCAAATGAAATGAAGCCTCTATTTGTCTCGTTTTCAGCCAATGAAATCTGGAATTTGACGAATCACGTGGGGCACGTTCCTGGTGGTTGACGTGTTTAGGGCTCACCAAAGCGATCAACTGACACACACAGCCAAAAAGCGCTGTTTGAAGCTGGGCAGTCATTCCCAGAAAGCTCGTGCGATCCAGAAGCACCTTCGTCATCTCTATCAACAACATGTCCGCCCTCCGCGCCGCCACCACCAAGGCCACCCATATCGCGGCGCTCGCGCGCAGCTTCTCTACCAAAGGTACGTGCATTTTTATTGTGTCTCTGTGTTGTAATGGCGGAGGTCTAATGAAGAGCTCTTTTGTCGATGCAGGCGAGTATGAGAACATTCTGACCGAAGTGCGCGGCAAAGTGGCGATCATCACGCTCAACCGCCCAAAGGTAACGCATTTGGCGCATCTGGATACTGGAGACGAGGAAGAGGTGGTGTGTATGCTGACACAATAATGTAACTGATTGTGTGTGTGGAACCTTAGGCACTGAACGCACTCTGTAGCCCGTTGATCGAAGAGCTCAACGGCGCCGCACAGGCTTTCGACGCGGACGAGAACATCGGCGCGATCATCGTGACGGGCAGCGACAAGGCGTTCGCCGCCGGCGCGGACATCAAGGAGATGGCCGAGAAGGAGTTCGTCGACGCGTACAAGTCCAACATGTTTGCCAACTGGGGCGACATCACCAAGATCTCCAAGCCGGTAGGTTCTTCTATCTCTTGTAAAGAGCTGCTGTAGATGATATACATGCTCATGCTCCATTGATGTTCTATTGTATGTACCATCCACAGGTGATCGCTGCGGTGAACGGCTACGCTCTCGGCGGTGGCTGTGAGCTCGCGATGCTCTGCGACTTGATCATCGCCGGCGACAAGGCCAAGTTCGGCCAGCCGGAGATCACGCTCGGCACGATCCCGGGCTGCGGTGGTACCCAGCGCCTCATCCGCGCCGTGGGCAAGGCCAAGGCCATGGAGATGATCCTCACGGGCAACATGATCGACGCGCACCAAGCCGAGCGCGACGGGCTCGTGGCGCGCGTCGTGCCAGCGGACAAGCTCCTGGAAGAGGCGCTCAAGACCGCGGACAAGATCGCGTCGTTCTCGCAGCCGGTGGTCAAGATGGCCAAGGAGGCTGTGAACGCGTCGTTCGAGCAGTCGCTGCAGGAAGGCGTCAAGTTTGAGAGCCGCCTCTTCTGGAGCTCGTTCGCGACCAAGGACCAGAAAGAAGGCATGGCTGCGTTCGTGCAGAAGCGAAAGCCAAACTTCACCAACCAGTAAGCAGATGCGATACACCAGTCAATCTAATTGACCTGCGAGTTGCAGCTTTAAAGTGTGTGTGTGCAGCGAGCATCGTGTCGTAAAGCGAGTATAAAGATTCAAAAATCAAAAGGAAGCCAAAAGTTCAGAATCAAAAACAAAACTCTATTTGAAAAAAGGTTGCGAATGAATGAATGAATGAATGGATACCAGTCATCCATCCCTTCCGCCAAGAGCCAGAAAGGCCTGACTCGCTCAAGAGAGGAGTCAATCAGAGAGTTGCATCCTCTCCCAAGCAACGCACTCCTGGTTCAGCTATCTCTCTCTCTTTCTCTTCTGTTTGCCTAGCTATACACTTGAAAAGCAGCTGTACTTACCTCTCACGACTTGGCTCCATTTGCCACCACTGATGGTACTGCTGTCACTGATGTTGTAGCACTCTTGGCGCGCTTGCCATGGGCGAATCCGATGCTGGTCCTCTCCTTTTGCGCATGGGGCGTATCGTCGTCACTGAAACACTTTGGGTCCTCTAGTCCGGATACTGCACCGCCCATCCGCTTCTTCTGCTTCTTTGAGCCTTGTGGTTGTTGCTGAACTCCGTCGGTGGACTCGACGATCCATTGCGGGATCTGCTCTCGTCTCAAGTGGTCGATCTGGAGGTCCATGTCGCCCCCGCTGTCTCCTGTGTGGCGCTGGTCCCACTGATCTACAATGAACGCAAACTCCTGGATCACGTGGGTCAGATCAACATTGTGGCCACCCCCACCCTGGGATGAAGACGACTCGAGCGTCTTCTTTGGGATATGGAAACTCAACGCGATGAAGAACCACGACGTGTGGGTCTCGCTCTTGCCGTCCTCCGCTTCCGCTTTGAAGTCGTAGAAGCGAGCAAACGGGTAGACCCGGAGCTCTGGCACGGCTTCCAACCTACAATGAGCCAAAAGAGAGTGGCATAAAGATCAGAAGGCAACCAAACACGACACATACAGACAAATGAACCTGGACCCTGAGTCAATATGATAAACCACGAGTGAGAGCGAATAATGATTCATACCGGATGAAAAAGTGCCGCAGCCGCGACTCAACCCAGCCAAACCAGCGGCTAAAGTCGTTTGCGTTCGTTGCTGTGACCTGAATCCGCAGGAAATGACGCCATCTATTGTTGTTGTTGTTGAACCAGCAAGGTAAGAAGAAGAAGAAGCAAGGCAGCCTCGTTTGGGTCAATCCTCCAGAAATGAACACACATAAATAAGAAAGAGAGAGCGAACCTGTCGAAGAAGAGCGGACTCGCAAAGAGATGCGACCATGCCGCTTTCTGTGGAGGGCAGAGACAATGGTTGAGAGTTGGCATTCGTAGCGGTACTGGTGTTCATAACCAAGAGTATTCATACCTTTGTCTCGATGTGCAGCGTCCTCGAGACAGCTTTGCCAAACTCTGCCTTGAGTATCCGCAGGGTCGACGGGAGGACATTGTACGACGAGTTGAATGCCGGATACGCGGGCGTAATGATTGGCATCAGGTGCAGTCTGTCACGGTGGTTCATCTTGGGGTTCCAGATCTATATGCAAGTAACACAAGTCACAAAAACAACAATCAGAGCGTGAGTCTTGCCAGCCACAGTTTCTCGTGGTAAGTGCGTAGCTACTCGGCCAGTGAGCAGCTACACAGAGAAGAACGCATAACAGGTAATAAGGAAGGCATTTGTGGCATCACCGAAAACCCAAAGTTTGGATAGCTGGTCGTGATCGCGTCGAGCAGGATCGGGTTCGGCCACGCCCAGAGGTGGTACACGCGGAAGAACTTCATCAGCAGTGTCGACGGCAGCGAGTTTGGGTAGAGCTGACAGATGCGCGCAACGAGGATCGCCCAGTTCACGCCTCCAAGGAACCCCAGCACATTCGAATAGATGCCTCGTAGCTACATGAACACACAGTTATACCACATAAATAGCTCAGCACTCTGTACACGCAAAAGGGTACGGCGTAACGCAACGTACACGGGCCCAGTGCTTGATCGCGATCAGAGTCGCGCGAAACTGGTCTTCGTCGGGGACGAGCTGCAAGATACGCTCCGTGACGCGTACGCCGTTGATGCTGCGTACAGACGGCTCGTCAAGTCCGCGCAGCAGCTGGTCGTCCAGCACGTTGATGCTCTCAGGCACCGAGTCGACGCCCAGCGACACGAAGAGCAGGTCCACAGCGATCTTGCCGTCCACTTTCATCTTGATCACAGGCACGTAGCTGCATTTGAGTACCCATCCACAACAGCAACAGGATTAGGAGAGACGCCTATACCTGACGCAGGCACGTGGTTGATAGATTAGAGATGGGGTCATGGTGCTACCACTCACGCATCGCTGATGACGTGTAGCTCGGTCACGAACGCAGTCGCCTCCAGTAGAATCGGCACTTTCTGGAAGAAGCTCGCGCGCGAGCAGTGCTTTGGCGCGATGCAAAGTCTGATACAATTCACAATAACAATAATGTTAGGAATAAAGGAGAGGGTGAGTCAATCAATACACGGTATTCGTACGTGTCAATGTCGGCCTCGGGACTGTGCACGCCGAGCCGGTACGAGCCGAACGTGCGCAGCTGCAGCTGCTTTGTCGTAGCCTCCGCTTCGCTCATGAACGACAGTCCTTCGTGCAGCGAGTACTCGTCCAGCACGCTCTTGACCTTCTTGAGCACGAGCTCCCGCTGCGCGATCTCCTCGGCGGTTTCGTACAGTCCAGACGAGCTGTTAACCAACCCGAATGCAAGCGCAATACAGTCAGCATGAGCGCAACGCATACGCCCACAAGGCTACAGCGGCAGAAAAAGTGAGGGAAGCTACGTACCGAAGTGTCTTGAGGAGCTCGTCGCTGAGCTTCTTGTCGTCTTCCGTCGGCCCCGCGAGCGAGAGCGGTGGCGTGATCCCCTGTGCGCTGTTGGCGATACGCAGAGAGGAGACACATGTGTGTGTTAGTATCACGATGCATGCACAAAGGCATCGAGTGACGATGGCAGGTGAATGCACGGTCCTACATTGGCGACATGATGACTTGTTGCTGATGTCGCTAGCGTTTCGCAAAGTGCATCGTCGTTGAGTGGTTCCAAAAAACGCCTTTTGCACTGATTAAAGTATGGCGCTTTTAAATAACGAAATTTGATTCATGAAAACGCTTTCAAAACTGATTGACTCGCGTACCGTAGAACCCCTTTTGTTGCATTTCCTATATCAGCATACCCTTGCATTTGCATGGATGAACTCCATATAGATGTGGCTCACATTAAAGTTGTTAATATTATGGTAACCACATAAATTTAGATTGTGTCCGAATTAAATGTGTAACCACATTTTCTGAACTGCAATTGTTGGTGGTTGGTGTGAGATTCGTCGTGCTCCATCATCATCTCTCAACATAAGAAGATAAAGCTGAGAGCGACGAAGATTGAAGATGATGACATGGCGAGAGGCAGGTTCATGCCAAGGCGACGAAGATTTCAGCAGATGAGACGACACCAAATGGGACGCGCTGCAGCGTTTTATACCAGTTATCCTCTTTGCATTGTTTGCCCCAGTGTACACAACATGATGCAGCGTTACTTTTCGTGTCAGAGCTCAACATGGAGCCCCAGATGGAGACCGCCCAAGACTGTAAGCACCGCGCGCTACAATGACGAGCCTGCTGGTGTGCTACTGGTATAGAAGTGTTTGAGACTCGAGTATGAAGGATGAATATGTGCGTGTATTGATTGAGCCATGATAGGATGCCATTGTGATTACGCTGTGCTACTACGAACAATGTCCATTGTAGGAAGCAGTTGGGCGAGTAGGATCCAGTGGCAGCAGGATTTTACGATCCAGACGCGCCTCTCTGCAAGAGACACCTCGAAGACTCGCGATGGCCGCAGGAGTCGGCGACTGATCCGAACCGGTGCTTCTTATTCACATTTGCATGGTAGTATTAGATCTATGTATGAATGAGCAAGGTAACTGGCATTGGGGGAGGTGCTCAGAGCGTTCATGAGCTGTTCCACAGCTCACCTTTTGCACAAGCAACGCTCAAGTGCCTTTCTCCACGCCAAGTCTTCCTGGAGGCCTTTGTACCTGAACGTGTTACGATTCTTTGCTAATCTGAACTATTCTGCATCTGATACGCTACAGATAAAGACGAAGCCGAATGCCCACCAAAATCACGGGCACTTCGATAGTTAAGCTCATTTGTCCCACTGTATCTCAAACGGCACTTCGCAATGCCCACCAGCAATAAATAGCTCATTTTAGCCAATCAGATGAATTCCCGAAAGAAATCCAGTTTCATAAAAAAAGAATGCCATGTTATGAATTTCAGACAACCGCACATGGAAGTGCTTTCTCAAAACTGCTCCTAATGGTTTTCTCGCTAATCTTTCCCACACTGCAATAGTTCTCTTGATCATAAGCAACCTCTTTTCCTTTGCACTCAGCTTCTCCTTACCACGCTCTTCCTCCAGCCACTCGACCTCTAG
>JAASGK010000244.1:0-32234 GCA_023334195.1 Globisporangium emineosum
AACACGCGCATGCACGGAAGAAAGATCCTTCTCCTTGTCGACAACGCGCCTGGGCACGCCGACATCGAGCTGTCCAACGTCGTGATCCACTTTCTTCCGCCCAACACAACGTCACTTCTCCAACCCATGGGCGCTGGCATTATCAGAAGCTTCAAGCGCAGGTACAAGGTGCTTTTTGTGCGGTGGGTGATCGGCCGCATCGACACCAGGCAGAAGAGCATGAAGATGGACGTGTTGACAGCGATCAAGTTTTTAGTCGATGCGTGGAAAGGCGTGACTGCGACTGCTATCCGGAACTGCTGGTGTCACACCGGGATCGTCTCAGGAGCAGACGCGGCTCAGATGAGGCAGGCGAACGACCCCAGACGACTTAGCGACCTCCCGAGCTCACATCACTAATCAAGCGGCTCGGGATCGCTGACGGCACGGCTCCTGAAGATTATGTGTGCATTGGCGATGACGATCCTGCCGAAAACGAAGCGATGACACCACCTCGCGATCCCGAACCAACCTGCAGTGACGCAAGTGAGGAAGAGGGCGAGCACGTGTCCTCTCACAGCGAAGCAGTCGCAGCGATCCAGCAGCTCTTTGTGTACGTATTTGGGCAGAGTGTTGAGTGTGATTTGAGCTCACTGCTCGAACACGCAGGAGCACAGCATTTGCAATCGATGAAACAGCAGCGCATCACATCGTTCTTCTCAACCATACACTAACATGCGAATATCAAGATAGATTTGAGCTGTTACATTTAGTGTTGATGTGCGTATCGTGTGCGTGCATGCGGGAATGATACACGTATGGACTTGTTGGACTTTGCCGAAATCGTGGTGCACGACGGGAGGGTTGTCAGGGTAAACCCCCCTCCTGAATTTAGTGGCACGCTCAGATTTTTCTGGATCTTTTGTTTTGAGATTTATGAGACGCTGCTTTCATGTCCCACATTTTGAAATTTTCTGGACACGTACCTTAGAGGGACACAAATATTGTCACTAAAAGGTCACTAACAGTGTAACTGATGTCACTGTTTTCTTATTGCGAGATATCACATATAAGACCATGGACAATTTCGTTGTTCCAACTTGGCTCTTATATAGTATGGTATCTGTAGTTCCTTTGTTGTCTGGGATACTGCAATTCGCATTCATCATTTTGTATATGCATATTTATTGTATACTCCTCTGAGATGTGTATATAACGGTAATATACGTATATTATGGTTTACACCTGTAAATTACTGCAGAATTTTTATTTCCTTTTTTCATCACAGAAAACAACAAAACTGGAGTTTTTTTCGCCGTTGTGATGATCCGGTTAAGTACGGGAAGGAAGGTAAATGTCAATCAAAGTAGCGTTGCCTCCCCCTTAAATTCGTTTCGAGCAAAAAAGATGCTGTTGCAAATTTGACTTGGAAATGTATGAAAGGGTGTTCCACCCACTTTTGAAAAACGTTTTTAGACGAACACACTGGAAGTCTTGCAAGTATTTAGGAGAGGGCTTGCTTGTTTTTGCTTGGAGAGAGCGCAGTATTGAGAGCAGTCACAGAGTCAATGTGCACGAGAATGCTGTTCGCAGAGGAACCGCATTTCTTCACACTCGTGTCATAAGAGTCGGCAGATCCACTGCCGCAAACACACAACTCCTCACGAGTCACGAGCAAGAGCTAGGTTTTTTTGTTACCTCTCTGTGTGTCCCTCTTCTCTCAGAAACCACTCCTACTTTCTTCTCCCCCCTCATTAGTCGTAAAACTCCGCCTGGTGCTGCGCGCTCTCGCGCATCGTGAGCTGCTGCTGGTGCTGCTTCTCGCCCGAGATGTCCATCATCTCCACGTCGTCCTGCTCCTGGTCTCGCGTCGCGCTCTCGCGGTCGTCCTGGAGGTTCGTTGATGGCACTTGGTGGAACGGCACGCTCGGCACTGGCTCAATCTGTCGCAGCTGCTCGTGGAGTATGCGCTTCATGTCGTTCAGATACGAAGGTGTGTTGAGGTTCTCCATGTTGCTCACTGGCATGTGGAGACGGTACTCTGGGCCGTAGTACTCAAAGTAGTCGTTGTACGGCATGGCATCCGGGATGTCGATGCCCGTGAGAACCGAGGTCTCGTAGCACCAACATCGTGCCACGTTGCGGAGCGTGTAGCCACCACCTCCGAGCACCAGCGTCGGCACGTTGAAGCTCTTCACGTACGCCACACAGTCCGCGTGCCCCTTCACCGACAGGTTGAAGCAGCCCAAGCGATCGCCTGAGAGCGAGTCCGTACCGCACTGCAAGACGACAGCTCCTGGCGCAAAGTGCTCCATGATCTTCGAGATCACGCTCCGGAAAATGATCGTGAAGCTCTCGTCGTCCATGCCGTCGCGGCACGGGAAGTTCACCGCGTAGTTCTTGCCCTCGCCGTAGCCAATGTCCTTGATGTCCCCCGTGCCGGGGAAGTACTCGCCATACTTGTGGAACGAGCACGTCATCACGCGGTTCGTCGTGTAGAACGCCTCTTCGACGCCATCACCGTGGTGGATATCGATGTCGATGTAAAGCACGCGCTGGTGCTTCTTGAGCAGCTCGAGAATGCCCAGCACGCAGTCGTTCACGTAGCAGAAACCCGAGGCCTCTGAGCGCTTCGCGTGGTGCAACCCGCCGGACCAGTTGATCACAATGTCCGCAGACTCCTCGTTCAGCTTGGCCGCGCCGCCGATCGACGCGGACGCGTACATCTGGCAGAACTCAAATACGCCGTCGAAAACGGGGCAGTCCTCGCCGACGTTGAAGCGCTGGAGCTGACGGAGGTAGTCGTGCATGTTGTCCGGCGTCACGAGGCGCAGGAAGTGGATGTAGTCATCCGAGTGGAAGCGCGTGAGCTCGTCCCACTCGACCAGGCGAGGACGCTGTAAACCGTATTCAACATAGCACATACAGCACACATTCGGGTCATTCATTACCCAGACAACACACATAACGATGAAGCATATATATATGAAACAAACGACGTACGAAGATCTCCATGTGCTTGGTCATGCCGTAGTTCGCGATCAGGTTGTGCGCCATGCGAATACGATGCGGCTACACACAACAAAATAAATAATCAACAGCAGCCCATGTTCATCAGCACCCTCACGCCCATAATCGCTCCCATCAGACGCCCAGGAGACACACACGACGCACCTTCATCGGGTGGTTCTGTCCATAGTGATAGTTCCCAATCTCCGCTATATACACGCAACAAACAAACATCCAACCATCCAAAACAAAGTCAGTCTCACCCATTCAGCTGTATCCAAGAGTCGCCCAAAAGGACACACGATAGAGAAGGACACAAACGCACAGTCATAGAAGTAGGCGACACGGCGCTTGGTGCTACTGGCTGCGCTGCTGCTGCTGACGGAGACGCCGTTGTCTAGCACCGCCATCTCAATTCGCTCGCTCTTGTGCTTGGCTTGCGCTTCAGCGGTCTCCTCCCAGTCTTGTTCGCGTCTGACTGAGGACGCAATCGCTCATGCAAAGACAAGCCAGATACCCTTGTGCGATTATTAACGTGGAGCACATTAATTTTACCGACCTTTGAACCTAATTTGAGGTTTAAAACGTAAAATCGTGATTCGTGATCCGAATGTAAGGTGAGACACATCAAAATTATCACCTTGATGTGAGCCAACAATCGCCACTTTTCATTTCACGTAATTACGCACAAATCCGTAAAAAGCAACAAGAACAGCTGCTCGTAAAAAAGCCAAACCAATCAATCAGCCAAAAACGCGGCGCGCCAAAGAGAAAGAGAAAGAAGCCAAAGGAGAAGAAGCAGACGGAGGCCGCCCGCTCGCTCACATCGCCATTCGATTGCTCGATCGCACGTGACACCACCCACCACACACACTCAACAATGGCTGACAAGAACCCTGCTGAACAGGAGACCGTCGTCGAGGTGGACGCCCAAGACGGCCGCGGCTTCCAGCCTGTGGACAGCTTAACCTCGGCGGTCGCCAACGTCACGGTCGACGACGACGACGACGAGGAAGACCTCGAGGACGACCTCGCGTCGCTCCCTGCGAACGTCCAGCTGCGTCTTGCGGCGCTCCGCGGTCTGCAAGAGAAGCAGGCGGAGATCGAAGAGCAGTTCGAGAAGGAGCGCAAGCTGCTCGAGCTCAAGTACGAGAAGCTCTACCAGCCGTTCTACACGCAGCGTGCGGAGATCGTCTCGGGTGCGAAGGAAGTCGACGCGGTGCTGAACGGTGAAGGCAAGGTGGAAGGCGTCTCGGAGGAGGACGAGAACGTCAAGGGTGTCCCAGGCTTCTGGCTCCGCGCGTTCATGAACCACTCGGCGCTGGCGGACCTCATCCACGAGCGCGACCTGCCAGCGTTCGAGTACTTGCTGGATGTGCGCTCTGCGTCGCACGAGGAGGACAACGGCTTCAAGCTCGAGTTCGACTTTGCCGAGAATCCGTTCTTCGCCAACAAGACCCTGTCCAAGGAGTACGACATTGGTGATGCGTCGGAGGCTGGCGAGGCTGTGCTTCGCGACGTGACCGGCACCGTCATTGAGTGGAAGGACGGCAAGAGCCTGTGCGAAGTGACCAAGAAGGTGAAGCAGCGCGCTAAGGGCGGCAAGGGCGAGACCCGCGTCGTGAGCCGCACCGAGCCATGCGAGAGTTTCTTCCAGTTCTTCACGCCAGTGGACATGCCATCGGAGGAGGACGACGAGGACAACGATTTGATCATGCGTCAGCTCACTGGCGACTTTGAGATCGGCTTCCTCATCCACGAGACGATCATCCCACAGGCGCTGCTGTGGTTCACCGGCGAGGCGGTGGAGGACGAGGACGACTCGGACTACGACCCGGAAGACGATTACGACGACGACGAGGACGACTCGGAGGAGTCGGACGAGGACGCTGCTCCTCGCGCGCGCAAGAGCAAAAAGAAGTTCCCAGCGCTCGAGGGCGCCAACTCGACCGAGAAGCCTCCTGAGTGCAAGAACCAATAAGTTACAACTACTGCGTATGTCTGACTGATGTGTCAACAATTCATCTCTCCTATTTTTCTACACGAATCTACTACATTAGCATTTTGACTTGACGACGATATATAAGGACAGCCAGAAGAACAAAAAATGGAATCGCTACGATTAAAAAAAAGACACAGCGTTGCAAGTTGCCATTTTGCTTCAGCATTCAGAGATCTTATGAAGCTCGTGGGATTGCTGCGGAGCCATGTGGCGCGCATGAATGAATCGAATGAATGGCAATTTGTACCCATCTGACTCGGCACACAGTTGTGTTGCCCCTTGGTGGGAAACCTTCACGAGCGCTCGCGTCCATACGATTTGTTGCCCACATCTGAGTCGCACGACACGTGTCGACACAGCGACTGAAGTTTTCGGATCGAAATAGCGTCGATTACACTATCCATGTATTGAGCTAGGACCAGGGTGCTAGATAGCGTGACCCACGCTATTGTATTCTGTGTTAGCCTTGGTGTCAATGCTATGCCGAGGCCTCAAAGACGATAAAGGCAAAGGAATCGAGTCGCGTTCTCATTGTTCTCAAGTTGGAAGGGCCTCCTTCTAATCTTATTGATACCTTCCTTCTTGGAATGACCACAAGACACACTCTCCGAGTCCTGTGATCGCCTTGCCTTGCTCAAAACCCTGGACTTCCATTCGTCAAGTCTCCGCGACGCTCCTGGTTCAAAGGGGGCTACTACTGTCGTCGTTTCGAATGAGCCGCAGGACGCGCTTTCTGTTTCTTGATCTGGATGCTCTTGTCGAGCCGGTCAGGCTTCATGTGCAGGAGCAGCACCAGTCTCTCGAGCTGAGCGAACGTCTGGAAACTACAGCCTCCATTGGCAACGACGACGATATCGGCCTCGCGCTCGACCCGCAGAAGCTCACCGCACTGCTGGAAGACGCGACCTCGCTCGTTGTTTGCCGCAAAGGGGTCTACTTCCAAGCACAACACGTTCCCACTGGCGACGCGCTCAGGGACTTTGGGTGGGAGATGCATCTGAAAGGCAGCGTGGACGACCAGACGCTCGAGAATCTGCTGGACCAGACATTCCAAGAGGCAGGCGCGTGCTTAGGCCAGGAGTCCAAGACGCTGGTGCTCGCCACCGGTTCCATTGAACCAACTGTGCTCGGTTTGCTTGATTTCTTCCTCCATGGGAAGTGGTGAGTGCAGATCTACTTTCTCGAACTCTGCTGGCAAGCGGAACTGGAGCAGCTGAGCATGAAGTTCCGGAACAAACTCGAGCTCATCTACATCGACGACGACCTCCAAGACTTGCTGACCAGCAGCGAGGAGCTCGTCGCTGAAGTGCAGGCTCCATCACTTGACTCTCCATCAGCGAGCCCTCGACCACCACCAGCGGTTCAAACAACACGAGTTCCCTCCAGGTCCTCGCCCAACCCGAACCAAGATCCCCAGCAACAAAGAGGACCTCGGCAACAAGGTGTACCTGCAGCATCGCCACCAAGTGGTGGTCCAGCTTCACAACCATATCATGCTCCACGACCACATCGCGACCCACAATGTACTCGCGGTTTTGCTCGGCAACCTGGTCGTGGATTTTCTCAAGCGCACCCACGTGGACGACGTCTTCGATCAGCTCGTGCAGCTCAAGGCCAAGTCCCCAGGTACAGTCCCAGCAGCAGCATACACTACACTCTTGAATGCGAAGCTCGCGACCAACAATGATGTGCAGCTTGAGCCTCAGAAGCAGTTCCAGGGAATGGACGACGAAGCCCTGGCACTGCAATTTCAGGGATCTCTACTTGTCGGCGAAGTACCCCAGCACCAAAATAGTGCGGATACTGCTGCTACTATTACAACTCCGGGCTTCAAGCTTGGCGGGGATGACAAACACCTAGGTTGTCCAATTACGAACTCTTCGGGCGACCGGTGGCCAAGACGTTCTCGGAGCAAGCACTCATAAAACGAATACGCAATGGGGATTTGAAGCGCCCACGGTGTCGGGAGCACCAGCCACACGACTGCGATGAACCAAGAGCTCGCGAAAGTTGTGGAGCTGCTCAGGACGCAACATGCTGGAATTGTGAGGGTGGCTAATTGGCTATTTACTGGCGATCTGCCGATAATGAGCGTTAGGTCTTTGTGACGCCTACCCACCGATTGCTAACTCGGAATTCGATGTGAGGCACCCAGACGAGCAACTAACTACTGCTACTGGAGTTGCGAACGAACAGCCTACCTTGAAAGTATCCTCACATAATATCAGACTTTGGTTCAGTTTTGCTTGTATCAAGTCCACCAATTGCCTTGCTGAACTGGAAAATGTTTTTCCCGTGTCTTGATTTGCTGCCCCCCATCTGAAGAAGCCACTCAAGCCTGTGGCAAACCCTCTTCCGTTGTGACTGTCAGCAGCTTTTAACAACGAGGTGACAGCGAGAGCACTGATTCCCCTAGCTTTATGCATCGAAGACGCTCTATGAGACACCACACAGTAGATGGTAGATTGGTTGCCTATGAAGACATGCAAAGAAAGCTCAGACGTCTTTCGTCTTGCTTGTACAAGCTTTCCCTTCAACTAGGAGCTCCGAACCCACCGCGTCGAGGGACCATGCCACCCCTGGAACTTCCGGCGATCGCACTACCCCAGACGCCTGCTCCAAGTCCCCTCCACCCAGCAGCGCAGTCTGTTGCTTCTTGAGCAGCTCCACGAGCGCCGCGAGGTCTCGGTTCACCAAAGTCGAGTAGCTGGTGCTCTGGCACCACGGACACTTGCCCTGCGTCTGTCGGATTTGCTCCAGGGCCTGCTTTGAAAAGGTCTTCCCACAGCAGCTCACGGCCACAGGCTCCTCGTAGAGCTGGTACGTGATCGGATACGTCAAGTGCTCTTCTCGCTCTCGGAAAATGCGGCGCTGGGCGAGTCGCTCGGCCTCCAGACGCTCCTCCTGGGCTTGGATCTGGTGCACGAGCGCCGCATTCTGGTGTTGGAGCTGATCGAGGTTGGTGTGTTTGACGGTGGATGATGGTGGCACTGACGCAATAGTATCCTGCTGCTCAGGTGGAAGTGGGAGCCCAGGAGCTACAGTTGAGGAGCTACTATCCAGACCAGCAGCAGGTAATGGTGGTGGTGGAGTTGCACCTGGAGACTTGGCCTTGAGCTGCACGAGCTGATCGAAGACGTTGTCCAGCGGCCGCACAACCATGTGGCGAGGGTACGCTCGTTGGAACTCGATGTAGCTCTGGCTCAGCGAGTGCAACCACGCGTGGATCTCCACGAACCAGCCGTTCTACAGGTACTTGTACACGGTCTCCTTGAACGACATGTTGTTAGTCACGCACACGTTGCCGTCGCCCGTGACCAGCACCAGCGTCTTGGAGTCCTTTGGGGCCGGGATGCACGCCTGGTACAGCTGCAGCTGCAACGTCGTGTTGCTCGTGGTCTCCTGCTTGGCCACCTGCCAGTGGTGCGCCTTGAGCTTCTGCGAGATCGCCTCGCGCGAGTTGAAGTATGTCGCCAATTGGCGGTGGACGAGCAGGGCTCCCTGGTCCCGGTCCTCCGAGCTGCCGCTGTCATTCATTCCACAGACGCGCGATGTGAGCGCCTCCAGGTTGAGGGATAGGTCGGCAGAGCTGTTGGCGCCGGGAACGCGCGTGTAGAGATGGTGGTGGTACGAGAAGAGTCCCACCGTGACGTTGTCAAAGTCCATGAACACGAACCGCTGCCGGTCTTCGATAGTGTGCTTTGACGGGATTTCTTGGATCATGTTGCGTCGCTTTTCGACGAGTTGCTGCTCCTTGGCGGCTGCGGCTGGGTCAGGAGGACCGCGAGACGGTTGCTGTCGCTGTTGTTGAAGTCTCGGGAATGGAGCAGCGCTGCGTGGACGCGCTTGAGCAAATCCACGACCCGGCGGTGGACTAAAGCCTTGGCCAGGTCGCGGGTCACGATGTGGCCGGGTTGCAGGATCACCGCGTGGTGGAGATGTCGAAGGGTTTGAAGATGAACCGTGGAGCCGAGGTCCTCTTGGCTGCTGACCGCCTGAGGACCTGGGGAAACCCGAGTTATTGGGGGTAGTAGCGGTGATGGCGCCTTCTCTTCAAGGACGAGCTCCTGCTTGTTGATGAGCAAGCCTGGGACGTGGTGGTCGATGTAAACAAACTCGAGTTTGCTCTAGAACTTGAGCTTCAGCTGCTCTAGACTCGCATGCCAGCAGCGCTGAGCGAAGTACACCTGGACGCGCCAGTTGCCTGCGAGGAACACCTCGAGCACGCTGAGCACGGACGGCGCGATGGAGCCCGTCGCGAACGCCAGGGTCTTGGACCCACGTTCTTCCTTGTTATGGCTTAAGCCAATAGCGCCTGCCTCCTGGAACGTCATGTCCATCAGATTCTCGAGCGTGCGATGGTTCTCGGCGCCTTTCTTCTTCATCTCCCAGCCGCCAGCCCTGAACGCGGCGCCGTTTGAGGCGTTCGGCTGGTAGAAAGTGCCCTTGCGGCAGCTCACGACTGAGGCCGCGTCTTCAAGCAGCGCCGTGAACTTCTGCAGCTCGAGCGCGAGGTCGTCAACAGGTATCGCCTTCAGCTGCTCCCTGACCTCGAGCGGCTACGACTGCACATGGAGTTTGACGGACGTGACGAGCGCGTCCAGGTCCACAAACAGGAAGCGCTGGTGCTGCTGAGCCAATGCCATCGTGGCTATGCGAGGACACTCGGTAGATAGGTTAACTTTGGGCTTGTTGAGAAGATTTGGAGACTAAGTGTCCAGCGGGGTGAGAACCAGGAGCAGGCCTCCCAACAAAAAGCGTCCCAGGACTTGCGGTTGCCTCGGGTCTCAGAATAGGAGGAATGCAAGCTATCAGATTATAATCCCAGAATTCTCTTTGTGAGACACTGTGAATAACTCGGGTTTTTTCGAGGACGTGCCCAGCGTGCTGCTCAGTAGTACTTCGAAGTACAGGGAGGTCTTCAGAACACCCACGCTGTTTTGTTTTTCTGATTTCATGACTACGTAGTACTTAATATTACGATAGCGAACGCTTTGGTCGTGAAGGAAAAGAGGAAGAAGACTCGTATGGGCTCTGGCTGTCGTGCGGTTTGCGGCGGTGGCTATATAGTTTGTATAGTACGACGTGGACACCTATGGACTTTGTGTCTGGGTCAAAAGGTATGCTCTGGGCGAACGCCCTGTCCTCCATGACCACCGACACATACAAAGAGAGAGAGAGCATGAAACCCGGAGCATCCTTCCGGTTTCAAACTGGGACTTGGTTGAGAACGCTAAGCAGTGAAGCTCTTCTTGGCTTGGCGCGTTTAGGTACTACATTGTAAACTGCCAAATGGCATCACGCTGCTTGAGTTGACCGTCAAGCATTATTGAGGAAGATCTAGCATCCATTTTGCTGAAAAGATGAAGCCATCTCAAAATGAGTTCGATATTTCTCGATTTCCTGTATTTTATTTTATTTTACGGTCGAACGAGTAAAATACGGCTCTTTTATGAATGTTTCTAGAACTCTCCACAGCGAATTATTGTACTGTCTTGAATAAGTACGCAAGAACCTTTGACGAAGTGAAGTGCTGTTGACGCCCGCAAGCTTCACGGGAATCCCGAGGAACTCCTCTCGTCGTTGCTGTCTCTGTACAGAGTCCTGTACCTAGTTGAACCCTGCGGTAGTCTATACTGAAGGCAGACTGTTTTTGTTCCCTGTGTTTTGGGGCTATTGATGCTGCACTGCGGAAGATACGAGCGTTAGACTCGGAAAGAGACGAACTGCGGCTCTTTCTCAGCAGATTTCCGTTCATCTTCAGTTGTGCTGTCACTCAAAAGTGGCAAAAGTTGCTCCAGAATATGTTCATTCATATTTACAACCTTTTTGTTGAGCGTTTCTATTTGTTGTGCAGGACTCATTCAGGATTGTTTTGTCTGGGCTCCGCAGAGGTGACAGGTAACCTGCATTTTCACACACTGCATTTTCACTGACACTCACTCACACCCCTGTCAGTCAATTCGATACTGCTGAACTCTGCGAAGCAGAAGGAAATAGAGGTGAACATTTATGGTACTTCGTGCCTTGCATGCATCTTTTCACAGACACCTCAACGCGCACTTATCCGAGAGAATACAGTAGATACTGCTACTGCAAGTTATTTATCCTCGCTTTTTCTTTGGAAAGAGACCTTGACGTGGGTCACACAATCTGAACGGACAGAAGAAGGGTGGACTGCGGGCCAGAAATGCGCAAGTGGGTTCATCAACCAAACCCATATTAAATCGAAACCCACCACAACATTCCAATATGTATATTGAAAATAAGTGCGAACATTAGAAATACATCAAGCGGGTCTGACCCATCAATTTCCTGCTCTGTCAACTTGCATTACAAACCCACCCGCCCGATTACGCTGCAACCAGCCTGCCATGCCCACCCAAACCCACGTTGTCATTTGCAATTGCAAATTGAGCCAAAAGCAAGGAAAGAAGCGCCGCCGAGTCCCTCAAAGGACGCCGCGCGCCCCCGCACCAACAGACCAGCAGACCAGCAGAAGAGAGAGAGAGAGAGAGAGAGAGAGAGAGAGGCATTCAGCAGTATGGGCAAGACGCCAGAGAAACGTACGTGTCTGTGTGTGTCTCCGTTGGATCTGTGTATAAGTGTGTCTGTGTGGGCTTGTGTGGGGATGAAGCTCTGGCTGCGTATCTTTACATGAGCGCGAAGGTGTCGGTCGCTTTTTCCTACGACGTGGGACCGGATGGGAGTTTCTTCTTTCTATAGTGTAGTGTACTGATTGCTAATTGCTGTTGTGTGTGTGTTGCTGCAGCGTATTCGTCATCGAGCAGTGTGCTTGCGATGGGCATGCGCTACAGACGCAAGGTGCCGGTCGCGCAGGACAGCGAGAACAGCAACTCGATGAATAAAGAAGCAGTCGTTGCGCCAGCAGAAGCACCAGTGGCGGCTGCTGCTGTGGCGACAAAGCAGGAGAAGCTGAAGCTGAAGCAGACGCAGCAGCAGCGCCGTAAACTTGCTCGCGAGAGCAGTAGCAACCAGGAAGCAGTCGTGGAGCGTGCAAAGCAGCAGTCTGATGTTGTCGGAAGTAAAGTGGAGCTTGTCGAGATCGACAATCAGGCGGAGCAGCGTCGTGAAGAGAGCGTTTTGAAGGATGTGGTTAGCAGCAATCAGCCACAGGACGATGGTGCAACAAGCCCCGTGCGAGATGGACCGTCGTACACGCGCAAAAAGAAGCACAAGCCTGTCGTTGCGAATCAGGAGACTTCAGTTATCACCACCACCACCACCACCACTACTGGCAACAAGAAGAAGGCAAGTGAGAAGCCGCGAAAGGAAACCTTCCGAGTTACTCGTGGTAAGGAATCGCTGTCGCCGCCTGAGGTCATCGAAGTAGCACCAGAATCTCCTGACGTCGTAGAGCAGGCGGCGGTGGAGGTTGCAGTCAGCGTGAAGCAACAGCGAGCTTCGAGCCCACCAGCCGATGCCATAGCAGCAACAACAGCTGCAGTGATACCAGTGGTGTCACCAAAGGCAAAGCGGCAAAAGAAGAAGAAGACCAAACGCACTGTGCAGGACGATAGAGCAGAGGCAGCAGAGAGCGACAAATCTTCCGAGAAGCCGGACACGCTGCCGACAGAACCTGCAGTTGCCCCAGCCGTTGTTGTGGTGAGCGCTTCTGTGCAAGAACCATCAACGCAGATCGAACAACCACGACCGCGAATAGAGAACGCGCCTGAACTTCGCCGTCGCAAGCAGTTTAACAACAAGAAAGGAAACAACCCGAGTTTGATGAAGCAGTTGCTTTGGAAAGTCAAGCCAATCCAGCCAAAGCCGGCGACTACTTCGGAAGCCCCAGCAGAGACACAAGTGATCGAGCAGATTGAGTTATCGCAGATCAACGAGGAGGAGGACGAAGAGATTGCGTTCGCAACAGAAGAGCGGCATTCTCTGAAGCTCCACGCCAGTTCGTTGACAAAGTCGATAAACTGTGTAGTGGAGTCTTCGAGCCAGGAAACCCAATCCGGATCCGAAGACGAGTCGTCGTTTATCCAGTACGGTCTGTCGCCGGGTGAGGAATCGCACGAGGCAGTTTACAGCATGTGTTCGGAGCTTGATCTGCTCGATAGTTTCTTCCCCACACCGCTGTCGCTGGACGCCATGGAAAGCGTGAAGCTGCGCAACCCAAGTATCAAGATTCACGAGATTATGCTGGAAGACTTTGTGTTTAGCCCCGCGGAGCTGTATATCGTTAAAGGTGATCTCGTGGCATGGCGTGTCAGTAAGCAAACCCTGGGGATGGTAGAGCACTCGCTGGATGCAACTTTGTTCGACGCAACTGGAAACCACGTGCGCAAGACCTCGACCCCTCTGCTTGGTCCTGGAAGCGGGTTCGCGTGGCGCTTTGATGTCGCTGGCCGTGTCGGTATCGAGTGTTCGGTGTACAAATCACAGTGCGTTGTGCACATCAGTGAAGATCGTGATGCGAAGAAGCGAGCTGTTGCCGGTAGTGCGACGACGAAACCTGTTTCTGCAACAACCAGTTCACAGCGTCGAAAGAAGAAGGCAATGGCGAAAGCCAAGCGTGCCGCGAAGGTTATTGCAACTGCTTTACAGCCTGAGGTGGATGGCGAAGAGCTCGAGACGCGGTCCGACAACTCAGAGCCGGTTGTTGTGTTCCACCCAGCGAAGGACCTGACTCGCGTTCCAGAGATGGATGCAGGCGTGTGTCGCGCGGTCTTGTCGCAGCTGGAAGAGGTGAAAGCTGCCGTCGAGGCGTCGTTCATCGTTGTTGGCGATATCCCGTGTCCGTTGATTGGAGAGACTGAAGACGACGAGAGCGTGGAAGCGGAAACCAGAGCTGACGATGAGGATGCTGATCACGAGGTTGTTGATGGTGAGGTTGCTGTCAGCGACACAGCTGAGACCGATGAAGTTGTTGACTTCCAACAGCGAATCATCGTGATGCTACAGAAATCGGAAGCGTCCCAGATACGTCAACGAAGCAACTTTTTCGTGGAAGATTCGAGTTTCAACGCTGGCGACGCGTACGACTTTTTCAAGCGACGTAAGTGATTTGTCTCGTGTGTGTGAGGTTTCCGATCATGTGGTAGAACAATGGGTTTGGCTGACAATTTTCTATTTCTTTGCAGGTTTTGCACAAGTGCAATTGGCTGACGAGCCGATGGTGTACTCGCTTTGCCCAGAACGTCAAGCGAGCGCTGGAGTGGAGCTCTCAGATCTGTTGAATGTGTTGGTGGTGGACAAGGCGTGAAAAACGTGATAGTTGCGTGCGTGCGATGAATACATCTGTTGACCCCCAGTGCGGTGTCGGATATGAGCCTGAGCAAGAAGAGAAGCAAACGAGCAGCCAGCAGAGCCCAGCGACGGAGTCCTGCCCAGTCGGAGCAGTGACGAAGGTGGACACTTTTCTTGTTTAGTACCCTATTGTATCATATTTTCCCCTAAATTGAAAAAAGAAGACAAAGACCAAGAAAGAAAAGAAATCACACACCTCTGCGCTTGTGCGTGCTGGCCGCTCTCTTCGGACTAACTCTTGAGCTCACCTTGTCTTCTGGTACCTACCTACCCTACCTGGCCTCTTCCTAACTACCCTCTCTGTCTACCCTGATCTACCTTTCCAAAGATCAACCTCCCACCGCAGTGGTGGTGCTTCCCTAATAATTATTCTTGTCACTGAAAAATCTACCACTATTCACTAACTAAATCAAAAATCCCCCCATCCTACTACTATTCTAACTACTGTGTTGCCTTCCAAAGCTCATTAACAACCTACATGAACTCCATGCTGTCGCGAGGCGTGTTGGTGGCGTCGTACGCGCCGCCGGATCGCGGGATGCCCGTGGCCGTCGCAGACTCGAGTTCCCGCAAGGAATCGCTGCGCTGCGGCAATTTCCGACGCAAGATGAACGCGCCGACGACCACAGCGACCGACACGATCGCGCCGACCACGATGAACACGAGCGTGTTGTCGTTCATGGAGCCCGAGAGAATGCTCGAAGAGCTCGACGTCGGCTGGCTCGTTGGGAATGAAGCCGGGCTGCCGTCCGATTCCCGGTACACCGTCGGGTTGGGCGTGTCCTCGATGATCGGCGCCAAGGTCGCAAAGTCGTTCCTCGTCTCGTCCTCTCGCTGGAGCACCGCTGGGTCTTGGGTCACTGGGATTCCAGCCTCCGGGCTCAGGTCTGCGTCCGAGTTGACCTCCGACGGCGTTGGAGACCGCGCCAGGGAGCCACTCTGAGAACCGTCCGCTCCGTCTCCGTCTCCCCCTACATCTCCAGACGGAAACGAGCCCGAGGACTGCGAGCCCTGGTTGGGACTCGGGCTTTGTGCTGGAGGAGTCGGCGTCGCTGGACTCGGACTCGACGGTGTGTTGTCGTTCGGAGTCGGAGTGCTGCTGTCGTTGGTTGGAGTCGGTACGGGTGTCGATCCGCTTGATGACGGAATGACAGTCTCCGTTGGGTTTCCTGCCTCCGGATCCGTTGTCACGGTCTCCGCGCTGGGTTGTGGAGTCGCAGTGGGCGTCGGTGACCTGGAGGGTGCCGGGGTTGGCGTTGGCTCCAACTCTCTCGAGACATAAGGCGTGGGTTCTGCCGTTGTTGGAGTGGGCACTGGAGTAGGCGCTGCTGCTGCTGGTGCCGATGCTGGACTTGGCACTGGACTCGGGGCCACAGTTGTACCTGCTGGTTCAGGCGTTGAAGAAGGCTCCGAGCTCGGTGCTGCAGTTGTAGCTTCTGGTGCAGGCGTTGTACTTGGAGCTGTAGTTGTAGCATCCGGTACTGGTGTTGAACTTGGAGCTGCTGTTGTGACCTCCGGCGCTGGCGTTGATGTTGGCTCCGGACTCGGTACAGTTGTTGTGGCCTCTGGCACAGGTGCTGAGCTAGTAGGGTTTGGGCTCGGTGCTGTTGTTGTAGACGCTGGTTCTGGTGTTGATGTTGACTCTAGACTCGGTGCTTCTGTTGTAGCCTCTGGTGTTGGAGTTGGTACGGTTGTCGTAGCTGCTGGCTCTGGTGTTGAAGTAGTAGGCTCCGGACTCGGGGCTGTTGTTGTAGCTCCTGGTGCTGGTGTCGGACTAGGCTCTGGACTCGGTGCTGGCGCTGTTGTAGTAGCTGCTGGCGTGTACCAGTCTGGAGACGGGAGACACTGCGGCGAGCTCCTGTCGAGACTCACACATCCAATCGCGCCGGTGCTCAGCACCGCACAGCAACTGCCGCTCTCGAGTGGCGAGCCCCCTGTGATCGCGCTCTGCCCTGCCACTGGACACGCAAAGTGCGCAATGCCATCCTGCGCTCCGGAACACGGCTGTTGCGTCACGCAAAACACGCCGTCTTTGCCCAGCACCGCCACGCCATTAAGCCCCAGCTCTTCGCAGGTCGCTGAGATGGTCTCGTTGTCGTAGGTCGCTACCGAAGGCGTCGGCGTTGCTGCTGCTGATGGTGGCGCTGCCGACGACGACGATGACGACAGCTGAGCCTCAACACTCGCGATCTGCTGCCACGCGACGCCGACGAGGAGCGCCAGGCCCAGCAGCGGACTACAGCCACACGACGTCTTCATTCTCCTGGTCGGTAGATAGACGGTTGTTGGATCAGTTCTCCCACGCGTCGCTGTGGCTCTATTTAAAACAGCAAAAGCAACCCACTTCTGGTCCCCGCTTGAATGAATTCTGGCGCCCTGTCAGCACAAGCGCAATACCTGCACGTCGTCCTGGAAGCACGCGGCAGGAGCACAGCGATGAGCTCGTGGCAGGAATGCAACGAGTGAGTGGAGTTGAGCGCAGTAACCGATCGAGTGAGGGAGTCGTCACGCAGTCACCAGTCGCCCTCGCTTGTCTTTGTGGAAAAGGGGCCTGTCGTGTGACGCGTACCCACAGAGAGAGGTCCTCTGATGAGTTGGTGGTCGGTCAATGGCGAACGTTCTGATCCTCTCTATCGCAGCAAGCAATTGAGCTGTGGAGCTGCTGGCGCGTCGATGAATGCGCCAAGTGAGCGCTCTATATCGCCTGCTATATGTGTATGGGCGTGCGTCTGTCTGTCTTTCGAATTTGAACCAACACTCTGTTGGGCAGTCCTTGTCCCAAGTTACTTCAAGCATTCTTTTTGTAAAAGACTGACTGCTGAAACGCTTAAGCTTGGGTTCACTATGGAGAGGGTGGTGTGGGTGAGTTACTTCAGAGAGCAGTGGCTGCCACTTTTTAGGGGATGCGCTTGCCCTAATCCCGTAAACACTTTCATTTTTTGAAGTGCGCCACCTGATTTCTATCGAGTCGAGGTGCTTGGGCTCTTTGAAAAATATGCTAACATTTCTATGGTGTTCTTCGAATTAGTGATAAAGCTCCCCAAGACTTCACAAGCTATTGGCTTTGATTTAATACATTGTTATTAGCTATCCCGCTCATGTTTTTCAGAACTTGAACAGTCAAGAACTAGCCGCGTTTCGCTTTCACTGCGTGTCAAGTTCTTCGAAGCAAACTCAGTCAAATCATTGCATGTGTGCTGATGTGGAGGGTGCTAAATCATTGCCTCGTGTCAATGGCAAAAGCACCTTTTGTCGCTCGCTTTTCTTTTTCCTTGTCATAGAAAGACAAACACATAGTCAGTGTTGCACACTGGATCCTTGTTTCATATATACCACCCCAAAAGTGCCTCTTCAGCTTGCTTCAGCATACAAAACATGAGTGTAACGTGGAGGTGGGCTTGTCCGTGCATTTGTAAACGAACGATAGGAAAAGAGCTGAAGGCAGGTGAGTGGGGCTATTGTGTGGCTCATAGCGTTTGACACATTTTGCTCCTCCTGCCAACTCGACCCTCGAGGTCGGAATAATGTTTGTTGTAAAATTGGCCCAAAAACTGAACATGCCAAATTTTTCAACAAAATATATAGCGAAATAGAGTTCGTAAATCGCAATGCTACTTCACAACCAGCTAACAGTGGTACATACACTGGAGGACTGGAGTACCGTAAATCAGCAAATTATGTCTGAGAACCTTCGAGCCACCGATTTTTGTGGACGCCACAGGTGCAAATGGATGACAAGGTGAGGTGAGGTGGGTGCGTTTTGGGGTCCCACCAAAAGTGCAAATTGGCGTCATCCCCATTGCGGTGGATTTTTTCATTGACTTGCAAAAAGTGATGACTGAAGCACGACACCAGGCACGCCGAAGTTGCTGCTTCACCGTAGAAATCTCTATATTTATACAACACCTACACTTTTCCTTGCGGTGAGAAAACAAAGCGATCGGTTTCAAGCCGATGTCGTGATTTTGAAGAGCTTCCGAAGGAAAAATACTGCAGTATACGTGTTATTATTATGATGTATACAATAATTGTGAAGGCCTGCCAAAAAGTCACCCACTTTGCAATCGCAACATCTTCAACTTTTGATTCTTCAACAAGATCACATCACAGAGAGAGATTCGTCGCCTCACGACAACCACAGGAACATTCACAGACACTTTGAAAAGCTTTCGCCAACTTCTTCCTTCACAAATTAGCTACACACTCCACCGGAAAGCTATCGTTTACCACCATCAACATAATATCAATCACACCACTGACATCCACATACACCACCTGAAGAAGCAAGGTCCTTCCTTGGCTCCTAGGTTCCTATAGCCTCCAGCCAGCCTTCTGCTCTGAGCTCAGAACCCTCGGGTAGAGGTGATCGTCCGTCGAGGAGAGAGCGTGGGCAGTCCCATGAGCTCGTGCAGCTCCGACACCAGCGCGTCGTAGCTCTCGGTGCGCTTGGTGTGGACTGGGTCGTTGCTGCGACCATTCTGACTGCTGCCTCCGCTGCTGTTGCTGCTGGTGTTACTGGTATTGCTAGTGGTGCTCTGCACCGAGCCTCTTCGGTATCTGCTGCGTCGACCCGATGGTGCCATTCTGTCCGCTGACGGTGTCCGTCTCGCACGCGTCGCCTCGGTCCGGGACTGGTAGTAGTTGAGCTTGCTCGTGGCGTCCTCGAGGGATTTGTGGAGTCCCTGGACCTGGATCCGTAGCGCCTCGAGGTCGTCTCGGCTCTGTGAGTCCTCTTCCTCTGCTTGTTCTTCGTATTCTTCTTCCTCATTCTCTTCCTCTTCCTCTTGGCCCTCTTGGTGTCGTCCACTGTTGTCGTCATGATCTTCATCAAAGACTGAGTTGTTGGAGTACCGCAACAGGCTCGACACCCGCGAGCGCCGAGTCTCGCCGGCGTCCTGCTTGACCAACGACGCCCCTCGCTGGGTCTGCAACAAGTCGGGGCAAATGAGCGAGAAGTTGTCGCTCGTGAGCATGTCAATGTCCACATCGACGGTCGACGGGCTCGAGCTGGCGCTGATCGAGCGCTGAGGGCGTGGAGGAAAAGGTGGGCGAGCAATGGAAGAGGCCGGTGTCTGTGGTGGTGGCACGACTACTACTACTGCTGTTGCAGCTGACCTTGCGGCTGAGTTTGCCAGTGGGTTCGTGCTGCTGCTCGCGAGCAAGTCGCTGTGGGAACTCGTGAGGTCACTGCAGAAGCTGTCTGCTGCAGACTCCAAATCGCTGAACCTCGTGGTGATCGTCGCTCGGAAGATGTCTTCCTGCAATCCACGGATGCATTCCTGGAACTCGCCCAGCGAGCCCAAGCTGTCAACACTATTTCGCTTGTCTTGAGCCTCAGGCTCTTTGATCTCATCATCGTCCTCCTGGTTGCTCAGCAAATCGGTCACCACCTTGGCTGGGTTGTACACCGATCGCTCGTGTCTGTACGCTGGCGCTGGCGCTCGGCTCTGCACATCCGAAGGCTGGTACAACACGCGCTTGCTGGAGCTGCTCCTGCTCTGGGTACTCTCGCGGCCATAGTTGTTGCTGACATTGTTGTTGTTGTTGTAGCTGCTGGCGCTAGCTCGTTGAGTCGGCATCACCGGCGCGGCCAGGCGCTTCATGATCGCAGACCCAAAGCGGTCGTCGAACGTGTTCAGGTCACTGAACGAGTAGCTGCTGCTGTCGCAGCTCTCCTGCGAGTCCCGGACGTAGTCGTCGAAATTGTCGTCGTCGCCCTCATCGAAGAACTCATGCGCTATAGCATTGCTGTTGTTGTTCGTGGCGATATTGTGATGCTGATACATTGGTGAATGGTGGTAGTGCCCTTGGCCCTGAGGTCCTGGGGCTACTGGGGCCACTGGGGCCGCCGCCATGCTCTGTTGCTGCGGGTACTCACTCGCAATGGAGAAGTTGCTGTCGTCGGAAGAGAACGAGTGCGGTCGAATCGCCCCTGACGCCATCGTCGACGAGGCCGAGGCCTTGTCCTCCCCGTCATTCGTCAAATTGCTCGAGTTTGTCGAGGTCCTGGACGACAACGTGCTTCGGATGTGGTACACAAACACGTCCTGGTTCCCAGACTGGAGCTGCTGGGGCTCGGAGCGCGCTGCCACGACGCAGGCCGTGCAGATCCGGATCAGCGCCGAGCCGAAGCTGGACACATCAACCTCACGAGGCGGGGCGCACGCGGAGCACACCACTTCGCCGCAGTTGCGGCAGTGGTGACGTCGTCGGATCGAAAATGGCTTGACGCACACCGCGCAGGACTTGCGGTCTTCGTCGGCGACCCACTCGTCGCGGTGGATGAACTGCATCTTGCTCAGACGCCGGCGCTCGAGGAGCACGTCGATGCGGCCGACGGCTTCCACGCGCTTGAGCATGAGCCGCTCGAGCGCGGCTTTGTTGGCCGCACTGTCGCTACCCAGCAAGCTCATCTGGAGGATCGACGAGACCTGGACGACGTCCCGGCGCTCCGTGGGGAGGATGACGATGCCCGTGCGGTGGAACTCGCCGCGACGCAGACCAAAGCCCGCCAGCGATGGCACTTCACGCTCGCGCACGATCGATTCCTGGATGCTGAACCCAAAGATGTCGTCCAAGGCGTCGCTGTCGTGGTTGCTGTCGCCGTCCACGTCTTCTTCGCGCTGGATGCCCGAGTGCTCGAGAAAGCAGTAGTCGGAGCCCGCGGGGAACTTGGGGCTGTTGCGCGCCTTGCCATCGTCGAACGCCGCCCACTTGATCGTCGTGAACGCCTGCGAGTTCTGCGACGCTGTCGTGCCACTGCCGCTCGGCATGATCGTGTGCAGCCCGAGCCCATCGATGAAGCGGCTCTTGTAGATGAACTTCATCGCCCTGCGGTAGTCCTCGGTCACGGGCGACGCGATGGCTTCGAGCACTTCGCTGATCGTGCCGGACGTGTAGATCGTCGCACACACTGCGAGGCACGCGGTCGCGGCGCCGGTCCGCGCAGACGGGGGCCCGTGGCTTGGCTCTTCCCTCACAAAGTGCGCCTTTGAGAACGCGACGCCTTCGCGGTCGTAGAGCTTCTTCCAGTCGCTGCCATCGCCGAGTGACCGCCGCAATGCGAGCGCGCTCGCCTCCACCGTGCGCAAGTACTTGGCCTTCTCGTCGTTCGACAATCGGACTTGCGGGAAAAAGTCCGACTTGAGAGGGAAGTCCATCTTGTTGATCGTCGTGGTTGATGCGCGTGTGTGGTGTGGTAAGTCTGTCTGCCTACCGCCGCTGCCTCTGGAGGTGGGGACGCACTCTCACAAGCCAACAGAAGGAAGGGAACGCGATAGATTGTAGACAACGAGGTCAACGAGCGCTGCTGCTGCTGCTGGAAGGGGCAAAGGCGAACTGAGCGAGCGCGTGACGGAGGGATTCTGGGCTGAGGTGAGCAGTCGCTCGCACTTCAACTGGATTGAAATGGAGGAGCTTGAGCCTTTGAGAGGGCCGTCGGTTTTCTTCCACGTCCTCTATCATTCTTCTTCTTTCTGCGAGTCAGTCGTTCTTGCGCGTTCTTTTTCCATTTCTTCTTGGAACCTGCGAGGTTGTTGTTCTATTGCAATAGCGAGTGTGTGCGAAGTTGTTCTTCTAAAAAAGCTCAAAAAGCATGTCGTTCGTCTGTCGAGCGAGCGAGCGCGTGACAAGGCGAAACCCCCTCTTCCATGCATCCATCCCGTCCATTCAATTCATATACCACCATTGGGTTTTGCAATGCTGGACTCATTAGCGTGTCGCCGAAACGCCGCTGCCATGGAGAAAGGATCCCTCGTCCAAAAGAGTGTGACTGGTCAGTCAGTCAGTCAGTCAGTCAGGCTCGAAGGTTGTTCGCTCCCAACAAGAAGGCAATGGGGGATCTCTCACATTGCGGCAGGAACATGAATCCACAGGCTGGGATTCCATTGCGGAACTTGAAGCAATGCGTCAACGCGCTGGGTGAGACTGGGTTCGAATTTAAATTGCTCGTGTATGTGTCTGGGAGCACTGAGCCTTTAGGTGATCCCATACCTGGGGTGGTGTTCAAGTATCGATCAATGGGAGGGAATGCCCAAGGTCCCAAGGTGGCCGAACGTTGAGGAGAAACTAAAACTACATGATACAGCATGGAAAGAAAACAAGTGAGTCGAGCGACACATGGAGGAACAAGGATTCCATGGCGGGGCGTTGATACTGTACTGTGCGTCTCTTGTGTTGATGAGAAGAAGGATACATTGGAGCGCAACCTCTGTGACTGATGAGTCCATTTTTCATGTTACTGTATATGTCCTCGCAGGCGTCGAAGCTTTCTCTCCCTCGATGGTATGTGCCCAAGTGCTTTTTTCTATCGTTCCGCAGTGAGAACAGAACACGCAAGACTTTTTTCGAGCGTAGAAGTCATTTCACGACATTCCTTGACGCCGCATGGCGATATGGGCAGCGCAAAGCGTCCAGTTGAAGCCAGAAGAAGATTTTCGCTTAGGCTCACACACAAAAATACCAGCGAACTGGCCTAAACTTCGATAACGCGCCTCAAGAATTTCGTGGCGATACACTGACGTCCAAAGGACGAAAAAGGTAACCTCGACTTGCAAATGCGATGAAATTACACAGGCGAGATGTGTATTCGTTTTCGCTAGGGTGGCATGCACGTACACTCCGCATCCTCTGACTCCCTTGCCTTCTGTCTTTCTGCGGAATCGTAGACAAGGCGTCGAATAAGAAAGAGATGATGAGCCCACTTTCCACTTTTGCCACGACACTCGTCTTGGTCTTTCTGCCTTTTGGCTTTGCGAACTACTATTTACTGTTTTAACAGCACAGCGCATATCAAGCGTTTTGATTCGTTCAATCGGAACTCTCCTGGGTGACATCAGGTTTGCCGCACTGGGGGCGCGCATTGACGGAACCCCATGGACGGAGCAATTTAAGCTCCAGTCAGAATGCCGACCTCTTCTGTACGTAGATTTTGCAAGCTCACGACTCAAATGGAATCGACCGCGGAATCCAGCGAAAGAAGAGAGACCCGCTTTCGGAGGCTTCGAGCAATGAGCTTCGAATATGGAAAAGAAGGGACGTTTGTGCCACACGCTTGCTTTGTTAGACCTCTGCCAGAAATAATGATGGAGACTAACGCAAAACAACTTCCATTCGCATTACCCAGTCAACTCGAAAGTTCGCGACAGACATGGAGAGTCAACCGGCACCACCCATTCCTTCCCAACTGAGCTCTTCAACTTAGTCGCCATCTGTTGTTGTTCTTGCCTCAGTCAAAAATCAAAAATAGTCAATCAAAAACTGTCCCGCTCAGGTGGTCGATTTTTAGGACCCAAACACACACATTTTAGCAGCATTTAATTTTGGGTTATAAAGTGGACCACATAAAATGGGTATCACCAAAACCCGTTTCCGACTTGAAAACCCGTTTCACAAAAACGGGTTTGACCCGCTCATTCTTTGCAAAAAAAATGGAGCACTTTTTCCATAATGAATTCCATACAAAGTGCAAGTGAAATTCTGGTCCAAATTGTGCGTAACCCAGATGCAATTGCTGCTTACGTTACTGTAACACAGATTTGAAACAGGACACTTGAATAAAGTATGAAAGCATGAAACATGCTTTGGAAACGGGTTCAGGTTTGAAGTCCGATACAAACCATCGGATGGAACCTGGTAACCAGGCCTGCTGGGTCATAAGCGCACTGTTGCTAGGCATCTGAAAGACTAAAGCTCCCTACAAAAACACATACATTTGCTGGCCATTCGCTTCGAAAAGCTCAAGCACCAAACACAAACAAGATGCTCCGACGCTGCGTCGCCACGAGCTGCTCCCTGCGACGACCAGTACCCCTGGGCGTGCGCTGCAGTAGCACCAACCAGTTCGCGTTCGAGTCACTGATCGCGACGCCAGCAACCACGGAGCAGGTCTCGCTCCGCCTGCAGCAGTATTTCGACAAGAAGGACCTGAACGCCGTGTCGCCGGCGCTGCGCCATCAGATCGTGCACTCGAGTGAATTTGTGCACAAGCTGCGCCCGCTGTTGCAGTGGGCCTTCCAGAACCTCCCAGTCCGAGCCACGGATGCAAGTGGCGATGATACTGAAGGCTCCCAAGCCTTTTCAGAGCAGCCAAGCTCCAGAGACGCGGTCGCCGCGATCTTCATGATGATGACGCCGTGGACCAACATCGCCAAGGACAAGATGTGGCGCAACTTCTATATCCGCCAGTTCTTCCTCTCGCGCGCGCCGCTGGACGCGTTCCTGGCCGTGTACGAGATCCACGAGTCCGTGCTCTCGGATAACCGCCACAGCGAGAAAGAGGCCGCGTTCCTGGCGTCCGACCTCGTGCAGGAATTCTGCGCGCGCGGACGCTTCGCCGAAGCGATCGACGCGTACGCGCAGCTGCCGCTGGCCGACAAGGCGCGACGAGACGTTGTGGTCGTCGTGCAGGACCACGAACAATACTCGAGCCTCGTGCACCTGTATCGCGCGCACCGCACGCTCGACCCGCCAGCGGGGCCGCTCGACCCGTTCCCGTTGCTGAACGCGCTCAACATCCTCAAGCGCCACGACGAGCTCTACCGCGAGTTCCAGAAGCTCTCGCCCCAGGAGCAGAGCCGCCCAGACATCCAGGAGCTTGTCGGTTAAGAATGGGAGGGTGAATGAGCGGACGAATAGATGGATGGACAGTCAGTTGAAAGGCTTTCTCTTGCGTACCAAGTGAATGAATGAGGATTTGAAGGGGCATTGCAGAAGCCAGGGAGCGATGGGCGTGCATGCCGATCCATTTCGTTGTGAGTCAATTTGGACTGCAGTCAGATAAACAGTCAAAGCAGCAAGAAGGATCCATTTCATGGACCTCAATGTTCAACACTTCTCTATGCACAAAGAGGCCAACAGAGAGCATTGAGAGCATTGCTAATTCGATAGTAAACAAGAAAGTTGGCTTGGACTGAGATTGTTCGCCAACACTTTCTCTCAACAAGAGCGTAAACCATTTTCCCATAGACACACAGCACTGAGAGAACATGTAGGTGGACAAGCGGGAAGCAAATATACACACAGAGAACTATTACATATACCGACTGAGAGATCTTACAGAGAATTGTAGAATCACCTCGCCCAGGTGTTGTCAAAAATGGTGGGGCTGCATGGGACTGCAGCAATTCCTTCCTTGGGAAATTGGTCCGTCTGTCAGTCTGCCTGCTGCTTACAGGATGCAGCTTCCAGATGGGGTGGTCATCATCATGCGACGGTCGTTCGCGGTGTGGGCGGCTGGAGTCTTGTCGTCCAGCGCGTCGAGCTGCGCCTTCTTTCGGCGGACAGCAACGATGGCCGTGCCAGCCACCATGGCCACCGCTCCGAGCACCGCGATCAGGTACACGCCAGCTGGAGTGCTGCTCGAGCCCTCGCTACGGGTCGTCACGTCCTGCACGGTGCTAGAGTCTCCAGCCTTGACAACACCAGCGACATCCGACGTGTCGGCGGCTGGCGCCGTCGTGGTAGTTGTCTCCGCTTCCGCACCGGTGTTGTCCGACGATGCCGTCTCGCCAGCGTTGGACTCGTCTCCGCTCTCAATGCTGCGGTTTTCCTCTCCGGCTTCCGCCGTGCGGAGGTACGAGGACGATCCGCTACCAGTGGAGCTCGATGCCAGCGATGATTCCGCTTCTAGACCAACCTCCGCGGTCGGCTCTGGGGTTGGTGCTGGGGTGGGAGCTGGAGTTGGAGCTGGAGTTGGAGCTGGAGTTGGCGCCTGAGTAGTAGGTGGAGGCGTTGGCGCTTGGGTGGTAGGTGGAGGTGTTGGAGCCTGGGTCGTTGGTGGCGGGGTTGGTGCCGAGGTGACACCGCCGGAGCCGCCAGGGCAGAACGTCACTTCAAAGTCCGTGTTGAGCACGCACGTGTGGGTCTTGGTGTCGTCCTTTGGGTACTGGTACGCGTCCGCGCAGCCGTCAGCCATGCACGTGAGCACGCGGCAGCGATCACCGTCCGGGGACACAGGCGCGATCTGCATCGGCACGTTGAAGCCCACGCCACCAGTGTACGCCTTGCACGCATCGAGGCTTCCGCAGTAGTCCGGCTGTAATCCACACATTACAGATAGATACACACAAGTCAGTCTTTGGTTCCATCTGGGCTTCTCCATTGGCTCTGTGACAGTTTGGTACTTACGCCGCTCTTTGGACCGGTCGGGATGATACTGATGTCGAACCACGCGCGACCGCCATCGCCCGAGAATTCAGCCACTGCACATCAGCACATTAAACATCAACACAATCGTCAACACCCATATCCATCCATACACCATCGCCATCATAAACACCACGCGCAGCCAGTTCATAACTACGTACAGGTGGCCTGCGCGTTCGTGGTGTGGCGGAACACGTGCGCGCCCGAGTTTGGGGCGATCGTGCGCGTGCTGCTGCCGCCCACGGCGATGCTCTCGACGGACTTGGCGTCGAACAGCTCGATGGTGTACGTGCAGCGGTTCGTGAGCGTGACCGCGAAGCCGTGGACCTGCGCGGTTGCCGCCAGCAAGAGCGCCGACGCCGAGAGGAAGCTTGCCGTGCGCACCATATTCACAGGTCGATTGGTTGGTCCACTTGCTTAGGGAGAAAAGGCAAAGTGAGGGAGTGGATGCGGAATTGGCGGGTGGACCGATGAATGACCACAAGGGGAATGATGCCCGCCCCGCCTTTGCCTCTGCCCCCAGACGCGCCAGATGCGCGCGCGGAAAGATTGAGGCTTCACATACAAAATGGACAAACGACCAAGAGTGAGTTGCAAGATGAGAAAAAGAGCCAGCGAGGAGGGCTTGAAAATAACGCGACTCAGTGGATTTGGTGGAGGTTTGTGTGGAAGTTGGGTATTTGGGTGGTAAATATACTGAATTAGAGTGAAACCTGTCACAAACTGCAGAGAGTGTCGTCACGTTGCATGCTGTGAACTGCCAGGAGTCCAGTTTCGTGTATTCGATCAAAATGGGTGCTATAAACGAGTATAAATAGAAATTAGGAAGTTTTGGTGGATGTAGGAATAGTGAGTAACATGGGCTGTTTCTTGGCTTCATGGTGACCATCGTGGGTAGTGTAACTACTCAGCATTCCACCCATCCACTGTCAATACTTTATCAAATACCACCCTTTTCATGATTGTACGCTTCTTTTTCTGTACCCAACTACTGTAACGCTCGTCAAAGTGATCACTTCCATCCACCCAAAGAGCAATCCGAATTACAACTGCGGCCACACCCGAAGAAACATTTTCAACTTTGATGCGCTTTACGTCAAATCGTGGTTGCCTGGAAGCGTCGAAGACACCTGGGAACTTCGTTCCCTACCGACGTAGCACCACTGATCGAGCCTCTGGCCTTTCGAAGGTACTCGGTGCGACCCTCTCCTCGCATCGCGCTCTTCGCCACCTTCCAGATGTTCATGTTCGACGCGGCGTTCGTATCTCGGTTCCACAACCTGGAACAGGTCTTACACCTGACCAGCCCGAGACACAAGATGCTGCCGTTCCTGTACGGTTTAGGGTTCTTGTGGACCCGGAACGCCTCACACTCGCCCTGTTTGCACGCGCTGCACCTGCGGTTGGTGCGGAACTCATCGACCAGGTACACGTCGTAGCCCACCTCCCTTGCCCTTGACGGGTTCCTTGAATCTGCAGTGCTGCCTCGAGTGTTGACAGGCGCAGAAATACTCCGAGACAAGCGGCCAGATATTCAACGCTGCCGATTTCAAAGAAACGAGATTGTAGAGCGTATGGCGCTACGTAGCGGCGTCCACGGTACACGATTTCCCGATCCGGACTGTGACCCGGTGCTCGACATTCAACAAGCTTTCGAATGGACAACCAGCTCGATCGAGGTCTGCGCGATGGCTTTCGACAATGAAGTGGTAAGTTTGAGGTTGACTCTAATGAATGATATGCTACTGCTTTCCGTCAATAACTCCAAAAGCTCCGAGTCCTTCCAAATGCCATACATGCATACACCACGCAAGATCCTCGCCTCTACGCGTTGCCTCCATGTATGTGGTGCTGGCACAACAGCCAGCAGCTCATCGTTTGATGCTAGAGAGCAGGCCACGTTGCACACGTGTGTGCGGATGTCTGGATGCGATTTCTTTTCTTCTTGGCCGGGGATCGTTGAGGGTCTGGTCCATTCAAGGTCTTTGGTGCTTGAGCTCTTCGTTCGGTCGTGGGTTTACTGGTCTTATTATGAGTTTTCTTTTAAACTTATGAACAAGCCATCACAATCAGAACGTCGCTGTCTCTTTTACCAGCAATTACTGTCTCTTTTGACGGACGACACCAACAGCAATTACAGTATGGGCGGATCAGTTTTAGGGAAGGAAAGTCTCATTCGGCGAGCGCCTGGAGAACCAGAGAGTGTTAAACAAGACCGGCTGGCTGCAGCCTGAATTAATCGATGAGCATGGGCACTGAAGAGCCATCTGAACCATTAAATACATGGCCGATCTTGGAACATCTTCAAGCCCGATCCGCTCTGTTAGCTATGTCTGACTCGCATCCATCCATCCACGATACAAAACCTGCTGCCATTCCTCTCAACACACACGCGCGCTGAGGACTGTTTCATACCTAGACGTATTTCTTGTAGCATTTGCCCATCAAAGGCTGCAGCAGCAATGCAGTTCACACACGTTCTTTGCAAAATTAGCACTCTCGGGTCTGATTCTCCACGTAAAATTAGCCTTCAAACGGGCCTCGCTCAGAAAAGGATCCAGGACTCGCTAGCATGCCTTCATTTGCCAAGCGGCCACCAAAGCACCTAGGTGCCATTTAGTGTCGACTTGCACGAGCCCCGAGGAGCCATGGAGCCCCACCCGGTCGTGCGCTCGCCCTCGATCGCGGACCTTAAGCGGCAGCCGTCGTTTTCATCCAAACCCACAGTCTCGGCGGCGTTTGCGTCCCAGATCCGGACCTTCCAGCGCACGCGATCGAGGTCTGTGATCGATCGAGCGCCGGAGACCCCAAAGGTCATCATCCCCATGCGCGCCGCCCACTCGGCGCACGGCTCCAACAACTCGTCGTCGCGGAGAGGTCGGAGCAACACGTCACAGTCACGCAAGGCACACCCGAACGAGTCGCGGTACTCGAACCGCTCGTACCGGGACAAGTCGAGTCGGCGCCATGACGTCGAGGTCGAGGACCTCAACTCGGAGGCCCCGCCACCGGTGTTGCCACGTCAGGATGCGTCCGTGTACCCGAGCGCCGTGGGGCGCCACGCTGCCGCGCTAGCATCGCCGCCCAAGGTCAGTGGGGGCTCAGACCCCTCACTATCATCTTCTCCTGGAGGTAAAGCGAAAGCAGCAGCGCAAGTGTCAGCAGCAACTTCAACACAACCATCACTCTCATTGCCACCAAATGGCTACATTTCGACCCTGACTCATCGGATCCTCTGGCTGTCAAAAGCGCTGTTGTTAGCTGGCTTTGGAGCGTTCTACGTGGTCACTGCAGCGATCCACGAGGTGTTTCCGGAGACCGCCCGCATTGCGACGCTGAGGACCCAGCTCTTGAATGGTGGGGGTACCAGCCCAGCGAATACGCTGTACCTTGTCTCGTGCATTGTCTTCGCAAGCGTGCACCTTGGTTCGCTGGTTAGAATGGTAGTTGGGGCCACGAGTCTGAAGCGAATACGCGTCGCACCAGTGGTTGTCGTGGTCACCTCGAGTGCAAATGATACCGACAACGACCAGGTCCAGGCTTTCGACCAGCAGACCACAAACAACAGCAACAACATTGCGCATCAAGAGGACAACGGCTCGCTGAAGAAGCGAGCAACTACGCAACTACCGTCTCGTCTCAGCGTAACATCCCGGTTTACAGCTCTTCTTCCCCAGAGTCCTCTGGTTTCCTACCAGTGCTTATTGGAAGTAGACTCGAGTGCTGAATTCGAATACGAATACCTCAAGCTCCGGGTTGTGCAGCTGGCATTGCATACCTGCCTCGCGTCGTCTGTGAGTGGCGGTATCTCGAGCTTGAGCTTGAACCAGCTCTACGTTGCTACGATCGCGCTGAGCTGCTGGCTGCCAGTGGGTATCCAGGTGATCTGGATGCGCTCCGACTCGGTGCGTCGACGGCTTTGCTGTATCGTTGCAGTTTTTCTATTGGATGTCGTTGTCGTTGTGGTCATCTCGTTGGGACTCTGGAGTCCGTACTTCAAGGTTCATAACGAGCAAGAACGGTATTCGCCTATCCCCAAGCAGTACAGCGACACGTGGATCGTCAACATGCTCCTGGACTTCCAGTTTCTAGATGGCAGGACGCTCTGGCATACGATCCTGTCCATTGTCTTCGGCTTCAACATCGTCACGAGCTTGCAAATCGCGCTGCCAATGCTCGAAACAACTTCGTCCAATAGCAGCAGAATGAAGCCATCTTCAGGTACCCAGGTTGGTATTCTCCCTTCTGGACGCGTCCAGTCAAATTCAAAGATCGTAGTGGCAGGACAACACTCACAAGCCAAGAGCTACGGCAACACCAGAGCTGGTTCAGTATCATCATATCTCCAGCAAACTTTACTTGGACAGTTGCTCCAGAGGTCCGGACTCTCGCTGATGGTGCTGGTGCTGCTCGGTTGGGGACTCGGCGTGCTGGTTTGCCACCTCGTTGCTGTTATGCAACCGCAGTCAGGAGAATGCCTGGTCCACACCTTCCCATGGTTCCCAAGCAAACCCTCCTGCGTGCTGCTTGAGATCAACTGCCAGACTGGCGAGCAGCTCCAACAACAACAGGACCTCACGAGTTTGCTGGAACCGATTGACTTTGACGACCGAGCCCTCCAGTACCTCGTGATCTCGAAGTGCGACAAACTCGAGATCACGACTCGACTTCGAGACTTGCAAGGGCTCTTTGGACTGAAGATTTACGATTCCAGCATCGTCACATGGGATTCCGACGCAACTCTCTCGAGTTTCTATCATCCCAAGCTACGGTCGCTCTCATTCGTGCGTGTAAGCGTGGCTATACAGTCTACTAGAACGAACCTGGAGGACCCTGCGAACCCAGTTATAGCTCTCACAATGCTCCAGATCTGTGACTCGAACGTGAGTGGCTTGCCTCCGTCTGCCCAGACTATCAACGCGAACTGGCGCAACCTCGCGTTCATGTACCTGGAGAACTCTCACCTAACCGAGTTCCTGTCAACCGAAGCCCTTGGGGGTCTACCTCTGGTGGACCTCTCGCTCAGTGGGAACTCGATCACAGAGATCCCCAAAGAGTTTTTCTTTGAAAGCGGAATTACTACTGAGCTCAAACGACTCTGGCTGAACAGAAACCCGATCTCTGAGCTCCCAAGAGACAGTGAGAAGAACTCAGCGCTCCAATTGACGCTGTTGTCGATGGATTCGACGAATTTGTCGAGTCTGCCGACCTGGTTCTCATCCGAATTCGCTCACCAGACCTCGGTTTTCCTCGGAGGCACGCCGTTGTGTACTACCAGTGGATCGGTATCAGAGAGCTCAGCTTTCTCAACAGTGAGTTGTACGATGCAAAGCCCGCCTTCCTGTAGCTAACTACCTAGGAGTACCATAACGAAGCAAGTTTGCCCAGTTCCAGGAGCTCAATATTGGTGTCCAAGTTGCCGATGGCGATCACGCTCGAGCCATTGCTGTTGCGTTACTCCCAAGGGTATTATACCAGTGATGGAGGTGGGCTTTCTAGCTTCATCTTTCCAAAAGCATACCGAGCCCAACAATGAGCCAGTCCGAAACGCTGAATGACCGGGAATATATGAAGAGAAGAGCCTATGAAATAGCATACATGCTGACATGGCTGGTTGGGATGGCTCACTTCAACGCGCTTTACGTCAAATCGTGGTTGCCTGGAAGCGTCGAAGACATCTGGGAATGATGATAATGAGGTATATTGAGGAACGCTTAAACGACCAGCAATATCCATCCCAAGCACTACGATGAACACAAAGGATTAGGCCCAATCTCCATCTGCGCCTGCAGCCGCGAAGGCGGCTGGGCGCCCTGCCCCTTCG